>OZ023320.1:6097034-6214534 GCA_964007375.1 Ophion obscuratus
GAATTTCGTCACTTCGGCGATCTTGTCCTAGGAACCCAAAAACAAAATCCGACACTCGTCAATTTACTAAAATCGCGTTTTTTTTTCTCTAAATGTCGTGCGACAAAAATTCGCCGAGATATTCGCGTTCAAAGTTGAAGTAGTGAAGAATGGCATAGTGGTTGCTCACCTCGCGAAACGTAACGCGAATGACGTTAAAGAGTTATTGAGACATTTTTTCACAACTTTTATATTATAAAGTTAAAAATGGCGTCTTGACGGTGGAAAATTAACATTGGCGTCTTTTTATTTATATTTTCGTTTAATATAAAAATTGATTTATATTTTCGTTTAATATAAAAATTGGTTTCCCGCACATATAAACTTTTCTCTAAAAAATGAATTTGTAAAGCCATTGACTATTAAACTACTAAATTCTCAAATTATTTATTGGTATGAGTTTATATAAAATGGAATAATCTACGGAAAAGGTGCTTTGACATTTGTGATAAATCTGATAGTTTTACCGGAAAAGTGAAAAGATTCTTGAAATTTAATATGAATCCAACTTTGACCTTGAATAACTTTTGAAAGAGTATATTTATCATAAAATGATAAGAAAAATACCTATTTGATAGAGCATTCAGTTCCTTATTAAAATATGTTTTAGGCATTATTGTACGTGTGCCCGTTGGAGCGTTATAAAATTCAAAAGTAGCAAGCAAAGTTTTAACCGGGTTATTAGCATGGGAAGTAGAAAAACGCGATGAGGAACTTCTGAATATTGATATAAAGGGCGTCTTATTTCACGTTACTGCCCCTACTAAATACAGGAATTAAAGAAAAAAAATAGTCGATTTCTTCATCATCCTAATATATGTGTGTATATACACACACATATATAGATGCACATGTAGTCACGGCAGTTGACCACCTATATACCGATCGGTGGGTTTTCAGCGAGAAAGGAAAAGGAGCCGAGAAAAAACGTCGATTCTACCACTAGTGGTCCCGATGCAGCGGCAGTATCCACCGAAGTTTATCCTACTGGTTCAGCACCTTCGGGACCTCCACCCTCTTTGGGAATAGACGGGAAGAACGATTCCCTCAGCTCTTTTGCCGATTCGGCATCATCGACAATGTCCCCTTCTCGTCCGGACAGTCGATCTCTGTTGGGGCCAGATTCGCAGGAAAATAAGCAGAAAAGGACATCACGCGACGGTGAATGATGATCGAAAAAAAAAACCACACAGATATAGTAACCCTTGGTGGAAAATTTAAAAAATATCGGAATTATGCGATGGACGAAGAGCGAAAAATAAGCTTGGTCAATATACCTTGATACGTAGAGCGAAGCTATTTTTTCGGTGAGAAAAAACGTCTTCACACGAATTAAGAGATAAAATGTACATTTTATAATTGAAGGGAACATCCGTACGACTTTTGTCATTTGTTACATTTGTTCATTAATATTCGGATCATCGGTGCGTTAATCGTTACTGAAAAACAGTGATTGATTTTCCTGTAATAATTACTTAATTAATACACGGACTGATATACCGATTAATCGGCAGATGCGCCGATTAATCGGCAGACATACCGATTAATCAGCAGATGTACAGATTAGTCGGCAGATATACTGATTAATCGGCAGACATACCGATTGACTAACAGATACACCGATCAATCGGCAGAGATCAAATCGATCGATTAATCGGCAGATATACCGTTCAATCGGTAAACCTGTCGGTCAATCGAAAGACATACCGATTAGTCAGCAGACATACCGATTAATCGGCAGATATACCGACTAGTCAGCAGATATAACGGTCATTCGGTAGTTATACCGATTAATCAGTAGATATACTGATTAATCAGTAGATATACTGATTAATCGGTAGATATGCTGATTAATCGGTAGATATACTGATTAATCAGTAGATATACTGATTAATCAGTAGATATACTGATTAATCGGTAGATATGCTGATTAATCGGTAGATATTCTGATTAATCGGTAGGTATACCGATTAATCAGTAGATATACTGATTAATCGGCAGATATGCCAATCAATCGGCAAAAATACCGATCGATTAGCCGATATACCGATGAATCAGCATATCTTTCTTTTCTTCCCGGATAGAAACAGAGGATTATTCCAAAGCCGTGGCACAACTTTTTATCAAATTTGCTCGCTGCCTCAAAAACGAGAAAAAAGTTGGTAGCTTACAGCACGGATAACTCGCCGAACTAAATTCTCCTTAATTCGAATCAGCCCGCGGCCGACGCAGAAACTGTGGAATGAAGAAAACGCAGATAAAACTTAAAATCGAGTATTACAATACAAACTTTGACACAAAGGAGGCGAGAAGCTTACGATCTCGGGGCGGGGGACTAGGGGATGGTGAGGTATTAGGGGACTCCTTTCCCGCGGGTAATTACAGGCATTCAGTAAGTCGAGGCTATACAAGAAGAGAGAGAGAGAGAGAGAGAGAGAGAGAGACCGAGTTTGCCTTTCGATATCGAGAATCCTCGAGGCTTCTCTCGGGAGATTCGATCCGACAAAGTTTCTCCGGAGTAAGGAACAGAGTTATTATTAGCAGGCACGAATGCGACGACAAATTCAACAAAAACAATGAAACATCGACAGGAAGCGAAACCTCATTAACCCGGAAAATTCAATTAGCGTTATGGCCAAAACTCAAATGACTTTTGCGATATGCGGGAATTTTTTTGTTGTTGTTGCTTTTTGTTCTTGATACGTACAAGGGTAAAGTGAAGAACATTATAGGATGTAATTTTTTTTCCTTGTTGACACCAATTATAACTTTTGTTCGCGTTTCCGTATTTATTTATATATTTGTTTATTCATTCATTCATTAACTTACTCATTTATTCAATTATTAATTTATTAATTTATCAATTTATTCATCTATTCATTTATTCATTTATTCATTTATCCATTTATTCAATTATTTATTTGTTTATTTATTTATAAATGCGACACCTCGTGATAGAACTCACGCAATTCTCTCTTCGCTTAAATTATTTATTGGCCGCGATTGTCAGGAGTTACGTGACCAATTTTATTTGTCGATCAACCGAACTTTCCCGCATACATAAGCCCCGATGTGTTTCCCCATCAGTACCCCAGCAGAGTCCGGGGAGACTCGAGATGTCGCAGACCACTCTGAACGCGAGCCAGGAAGACGCGAGTGAGTCGGTGCAAAATGGAGAGAAAAACGTGGCACGAGAGGAAAATAGCGAACGTAAGCTTCGTAGGCATTTTCCTTCACCGAGAGATCGAGGAAAAATCATTTTTCGCAAAGTGCATCTAACGCCGGGGATGCGCTTCAGATATATGGGAAAAGTTTTCCACAATTTTCCCGTTCTCTCGTGCGAAATAGGACGAGGGGATTTATATACTGTGCAGCAGGAAAAAAACAGGCTCGCTGTTTCTTTTGTGGTTTTGTGCAGAATTTGACAACGAAAAATCGTTTTTACCGAGCAGGAAACGGGAAATCATTAATAAATCGATTAATATTTATTGATTACGCGATTACTATTCACTATTTTAAATTAATAATAATAATAATAATATAATCGATTAGTAAGTTATAACATAATAATGTAATCAACTAGTAAATAAATTACATTACCAGTAAAGATAGTAACTTCAGTTATTGCTGTTTGATTAATTGCATTACTGTCAATAGTGATACTTCACTTAATTAGTAGCTGATTAATTAAATTACTAGTAGTTGCTGCTCGTAACTTCGGGCTCAATAATTAAAACTGATGACAGACCTTTTTTGTTTAAAAAACAATTGCGTTATTGGATAGAACGTTAACCAACTTCCTAGTAATAACAGTGATTTAATCAATGAATTTGATGATTTTTCATAGGATATAAAATATTTTTTATAGGATATAAAATATCCTATAAAAAATCATTAAATTCATTGATTAAATCACTAAAGTATTTTATAAAATCCTATAAAATCTTTAAATTATATAAGTAAAATCTATAAATATAAAAAGAATTATACATATAAAATCTATAAAAAATAAAATTTATAAATTCTTCGAAATCCTATCACTAAAAGTGATAGGATTTTATAGAATTTATAGATTTTATTTTTTATAGATTTTATATGTATAATTTTTTTTATATTTATAGATTTGACTTATATAATTTACAGATTTTATAGGATTTTATAAAATACTTTAGTGATAGGATTTTTATTGAATTAATTACTGGTAATAATAGTCATTCAAGGGGGACATCTCTGTGACGGGCCGAGAAAGGCTCGTTTTTCCGATTCTCTTTTGTCTCCTAGATGATTTTTTTAGGATTTGGAAAAAGTATGTTATTGAGCATACATTGAACTTAATTTGTGTAATATTTTATTCAAAAAAAATAAAAAATAAAAAATTAACATCGTGATTGCGGTATAATAGAACCTTTGTATAAAAATGTGGCCCAATGGCCAGATCGATAACTTGACAATGGTTGGTGTAAGAAATGAAAATAAAAAAGTTTTACAATCTATATAAATGTAGTTCACGTTGTACGTAGTCGTTTTTTCGAGAAAAAAAAATGTCCACAAAATGGCGGGAATTCGGCAAAAAGTTTAATTTTGACGAATTGTTTACTTATATTCGGAGGTTTAAAAAATGCTAAATAAAAAAAGGCTACATACAATAATAGCTACTGAAATTGCGGAAATTTTGGTTTTTCAGAGTTGAAAATCGGACAATTATAGCTAGAGTTACGATTCCGGCCAGGTCCAGAAAAGTCGTTTCAAGAAAAACGCGATTGAAAGTATATTTACGCGATTAGTATAAACGCGATTAGTATACGTTAATCGTTGGGCTACATGCTCTCATTAAATCGTCTGTAACTTGGTCAATTTTCAATATGCTAGCTTGAAATTTTTTCACATATTCTTCAATATGTATACTTTGAGAAAAGGCAATAAAATTGATTTTTACGACCCGCCATAGTGGTGTCCCGAATTAAAAAGCCGGACCCTGAATTAAAAGGCCCAAAAAAGCATTTTTTTCGGGAACTTTTTTACAAGAAAAAAATCCCCTGAGCCTAGTAAACATTGAGGAATCTTTCCGTGTATATTTGAAATGTGAATTGAGAAAAAGCTGAAAAAATCGTTAAATTATAACTTTTCTCACGTTTGAAAAAAGGGATTCAAAAAAACATTTTAACGTGCTATAAAAATTATTTAAAAAGACTTTTTCAACGACACTTTTAATTCACTTTGAAGAGATTTTCATACTGAAGAAAATAAACATTGGTTTGATTCAATAGGTCGTTTAGTTTTTTCGCTATCACGACCGCTAATTTGGAAAAATCGTGAAAATGAAAACTGGACAAAACGCGCTTCAAAGTTTTCAATAGGACGAAATATCAATATCAAGTATCAATCGCTTCTCTGCTTTTGCCCTTGTATCTTCGAAAATATTTAAAATTGGCCTCTGCAACTTTGTAAATATATTCCTGGATAGTTTATCTATCGATTTAAGCAAAAAAAAATTAATCGGTAGATATACTGATTAATCGGTAGATATACTGATTAATCAGTAGATATACTGATTAATCAGTAGATATACTGATTAATCAGTAGATATACTGATTAATCAGTAGATATACTGATTAATCGGTAGATATACTGATTAATCGGTAGATATACTGATTAATCGGTAGATATACCGATTAATCAGTAGATATACTGATTAATCAGCAGATATGCCAATCAATCGGCAAATATACCGATCGATTAGCAGATATACCGATGAATCAGCATATCTTTCTTTTGTTCCCGGATAGAAACAGAGGATTATTCCAAAGCCGTGGCACAACTTTTTATCAAATTTGCTCGCTGCCTCAAAAACGAGAAAAAAGTTGGAAGCTTACAGCACGGATAACTCGCCGAACTAAATACTCTTTAATTCGAATCAGCCCAATTTCAATTCCAATTTTTCAATAGGACGAAATATCAATATCAAATATCAATCGCTTCTCTGCTTTTGCCCTTTTATCTTCGAAAATATTTAAAATTGGCCTCTGCAACTTTGTATGTATATTCCTGGATAGTTTATCTATCGATTTAAGCAATAAAAAAACGATTTTTCGGACCTTCTAACTGAGACTCCCGTCGTAAGTTAATTAATTACTAGTAATTAAATTTAATGAACTACTATCACCAGCAACTAATTAATAAACTCAATAACTATAAATAGCAGTGATTCAATTCATTTATATTGATTCAATTACTACTAATCACTCCTCGTAATTCGGACTACAAGAGTAAGAAACGATTAGAAATTTTGTTTCGAAAGAAAATTATACTATTCGGCAAAACGACAAACGTGTCTTACAATTTTTGTTTCTTTTTTTCCTTAATTTATTTCTTAACGCAGGATGGGACAAGGCGACTTTCACCCTGAAAGCGATGATCGGTGCTCTCGTGGTTTACGCGTGCATTGTGTACTCGTTGAGCGAGCCACCCTGTACCGACGTTTGCTTCTACGATTTGTAATTTCCAAATTGTCGAACATATTTGGAATTTTCGAAAATCTTAACCTGCTCCGGATCAATTATCGACAATAAAATTCCTATGGAAATAAAAGCAAAAATAAACAAATTTAATTATTCATTACTTATATTTCCTCATATATTCCGTATATTTTCGGAATCTTTTCGGTTCCGAAAAGTGAAAAACTTTCGTACATCGTTGTATCGGGCATTTTTCGAATTCTCCAAACAAGAGTTTTCCACTTTTCTTTCCATGCACAGTCAGAAGAAAGTAACTCTGTAGAAATCACTTCCGGCTGTGCCAAATCCTCCCCCGAAGAGATCCGGCGTGCACGCGAACGTTACGAGCTTGCACAATAGAGCATCGTTAACCGGAAGTACGGAAAAATCCGACCCAACTGAAGTTTACGATGCCAAAGTTTAAAAAAACTGAAGATTGATAATGGACACGGAATGAGACGGTAGTCTTGCACCGATTCGACGATTCGCCCCCCGCATTTGGAAAGTCGCCAAGAATAAGCGCTCGTTCGTTTTTCTCGGGCGAATCCGAGGTCCCTGACGTTTCGAGCAAATTCATTCCGTTCGCCCCTCCCTTATTGTGCAAAAAATTGGAAACACGTATCTCGAGTTGTCACTGCTCGTCTGTTCAAATTTGGAAAAAAAATTTCGTATAATAGGGAAATAATATAAAAATACAAATAGAGGACAAGAAATAATCGAAAAAATTGACATAAAAAAAAAGAAATAATGGAAAAATATAAATAAAAGTGAAGTAATAATATAAAAATAGAAATGAAAACCAAGAAATAATTTAAAAAATAAACCCCGTGATAGGCACATAGAAATCAAAGGGAAAAAAGACATAGAAAAATAAAAATAAATTTGAAGAAATAACCGTAGAATTAATATAATATAAAACAACAGGAAAATCTAAAATAATACCAAAAAATATCGCAAATAAGGAATTACTTAAAATACGAAGCTCGAAGATCGACCCGTAAAGTTTCACATCGATTTCGATCACAAGTCTGGTGGTCCAGGGAAAAATCCTAGTTTTATCGGGCCGTCCCAAAAGTCATCAAAATTCATAGTCGTGATTTAAAATTCCAGCTGAAAATCCAGGCCCTTTATTTCATCACCGGTGAGAAAAATTACGAGGACAGTAACGCGCGAGTTAGGGCCGAAAATTCGGTGGATAATGCGGGTCGGAGGGTGGATAGGGAGAGCGAGAGGAATTTCCCGGTGAGCCTGAGGGTAATTTGGAGAAAATCTCCCGGGAGTGCGGGTATACATGGATCGGGTAAGAGGGGCCAAGGAGGATGAGTTGTGGGAAGGTTTGTTGGCCCTGGAAGCACGCCCGTGCATGTTCTCCATTATTTAAAGCGGTTCGCGTGTATCCGATGCCCGATCTCTTCACCCTCCGCCCTCTCCCTTATTTTACTACCCTTAACACAGTGGCGCTGTGTAGCATCGATGCAATCTCGCCTTTGAGCACCCTGTGGTAGTCTCTCTCTCTCTCTCTCTCTCTCTCTCTCTCTCTCTCTCTCTCTGTCTCGGGTCAGATGATCTCAAGCTCCACGGGCCCTCCCCCCGTCGCGATGTCTTGCAATTTTTACTGGGCGACCGCGACACACGAGAAACTTTTACGATCTTTCCTCGCTCGTCCTCGCATTTGAACTTTGTGCACTCTGTCATCAATGAGTTGTGCTTAAGGCGTTAGCGCAAAAAAGGCCTTTTTCATGAATTTTTTTAAAGAAAGCTACAAAACTTTTTTAATCGATCAATATACCATCTTAAACAACACATCTTGAAGAACTTTCAGTAATTTTTTTATTGAAAAATATTACATTCTTTAGTGGCAAATGGCCGTCAATGAAATAATGTTTTTATATGCACGGTTTGCGGTGACCAACATTGCGGCGAAGTGGATCTGAAAAAAAAATGCGGATGGATTTAGTCAAATATAAGTATAAACTAGTCTTTAATCGAAGGATTTTAAAAAATATTCATTTTTCACAAAATGGCGGACGGTCAAAGTTAATGCTTCGATTTTAACGAAAAAAAAACGGCCGTTTTTTTCGAAATTTTTCAATTAGATTTTTCGAATTTTCGATTTTTCGAATTTCGAAATTTTTTTCGGCCGCTACAAAACGGCCATTTTTTTCGAAAAAAAAATCGAACGATTAAGTACTACATTTTTATGTATTAAATAAGCCTGCAAAATTTCAAGAAGATCGGTTCATTAGTGTTCGAGTAATCTTGGTTACCGACTTCAGAAATGCCATTTTGAGAAAAACGCTTTTAAAGTTTCAATTTCCGGTCGTTTATACAACAGATTCTTCTCTTTCAACGCTCATAGACGCTCAAGTCTTCTCTTCTCTTTCAACGCTCAGTCAATTTTGTTCGGATCGACGTGAAATTTTCAGGACATATTCTCAGATACTTGTACTTTCAAAAAGTGCAATAAAAACATCGATTTTTTCAAAATCGCAAGTGGGGGTAACCCCTTGATTCTGTGCCCTTTTATATAGTGTTCATTTCACTTTATGATTTTTTTCATTTTTTCATTTCTTTATTATTTTTATCTTTTTATTCGTTCAATTTCTTCATTATAATTATATTATTTCTTTTTTTTTCATTTCTTTATCATCATGTCTTTATTCTGTTATTCCTTAAGGGGAGGGTAGGGGTTTCAGCGTGAAAGAAAACACTTTTTTGCGAATTTTTTTCATCTATATGGATAGGGTAAATTTATTGAAACCTTTCCTACATTGTTAAGTGTCATTTCGAGAACATTCCGTGAAATTTGGACGCGAAAATATCCACAAACAAGCCGGTGCCGCGTTTTTCTCGAAACCACTTTTTCAAAGTGGTTCACGGCCGTGTTCACTGTTATTTGAAATCTACATGACCGATTTATTTCAAACTTGGCACACACTTTCCACATATAAAATACCTCCCCCAAACGGGTAGTTTGAGATTTTTTTTACATTGAGGGGGTTTTTCACCCCCAAAATGGCGGAATTTTTCGTGAAAAATAGTACTTTACACTTTACATGACCACCAAAAATTTAGAAATGAAAAACAAAAGTTTTCAAAGACCGTTGGGGGGGGGGGAGGATTCGATGATACTTTGACTAAATTTTAAAGGTACTTCATTTCAGATAATTCCTAGCTGAGATACAGTGAACAACGCAAATAGTGTTTTTCCAAGGGCGTTCTTGGAAAAGCTTTGTCACCAGCTTTTTTGTGGATATTTTCGCGTACAAATTTCACGGAATGTTCTTGAAATGACAGATAACAATGTTCAATAAATTTGCTCTATCCATATAGATGAAAAATTTGTTGCAAAAAAGTATTTTTTTCACACTGAAACCCCTACCCTCCCCTTGAGGGAAGGTTCTGCTTTGTTGGGCCAGAAAATGTTCGATTTTTCACCATTTTTTTGTGCGAAAAGTATTAAATATAAAATGTTGATATTTGGCATGCTGGCTAAGCAGTTTTTATTGAACATCAAAATATTTTTTCAAGTTTGACAAAACATAGTGGTGGGAGTGCGAGGAGCCACGTATGTCGGTACGCGGGCGATGACATTCTTCGCTTGCGGAAGTCCCAAGTCCCGGACAGGTGATCTGAAGCAAAAAAATCAAACTTATTTTTACTTTGTACAATATTGTGTATAAGTGGACCCAGAATCAAGAAGAACAATTGAAAAATAAAAAAAAATAGTGAGCAAAAAACTGCGAAAATTTTTTGGAAAAAAAAACAAATTTCCATCCGATCGCTCACAATTTCTTTATTTTCCAATTTTTCTTCTTGATTCTAGGTCAAATTATACACAATATTGTACGAAGTAAAAATATGTTTGATTTTTTTGCTTCAGATCATCTGTCCGGGACTTAGGACTTCCGCAAGCGGAGAATGTCATCGCCCGCGCACCGACATACATGGCTCCTCCCACTCCCACCACCATGATTTGTCTAACGTTAAAAAATATTTTGATGTCCAATAAAGACCGCTTAGTCAACATACCAAATATCAACGTTCTATATTTAATACTTTACGCATTAAAAATTGGTGAAAAATCGAACTTTTTCTGGTCCAACAAGGCAAAACCTTCCCTTAATATTCATTTATTATTCATGTGATTATATTCTAAAAGCTTTTTTCAGCTTTTGGTTACAATTTTTTAATGACAATTCTCAAAAATCTAGCCTAGAGGTGCCAAAAAAAATTCGGGAATACGAAATAAACATATTTCCGTTGCACTCCATAGATGCAAACATCAATACCATCGTTTCATGTTTTTTTTTACGGGGGATGCGATCTCGCATGTCTAGCAGCAGCGTTGGCCCGGGCCACTACTCGGATGGGTGACCGCTCAGCCGGGGCTCGCGCCCGGACTATCGAGCGGGACGCCACCTTCAAGTCAAGTGACTAAAAGGCGAAGGGATCATTATACCCGCGAGCATTAGAAAAGGGAAAACATTCATACAAGAATATTCAAAAAAATAATTAAAAAAAACAAATAAATTTCTAAAAATATTAAAAATCAAATAACGAATGAACAAGCACGATTTTTTCGTATAAAAAGTAATCGTTCATAAAAGTATCTCGCCCTTTCGTGATTTTCTCATATTTTTCCACCCTATTTTCCCTTCCAAAAAAAATGTTCGCCACCTTTTTTTCCTCTCTCCGGCATCTTTTCGCATCACCAACCTTGCCGAGTATTCTCGACGCGTGCATACTTCGCTCGGCGAATAAAAACGCATGAATTTATTCAAACTTGGGTTGGACAAAATGGGGCGCAGTGTGTTTGTCAATGTACGACGAATGCTTCGTGCATTATTCAACGGCCTGCCTTGGTGTAAAGTTTCATACGTTTTTTTTTTCCAATTTTTCTCTTCTTCGCTTTTTCGTTTCTCATCGAGCGTGATTGGGCTCTGGCCCTGAGGCTCTTTGGCTCATCGGTATGACACTGGTAATACGTACCGTTGAAAAGTATGCGAGGCAACACGAGCGGGGAGTGTTTTTTTTTTCAAGAGTGAATTAAGCTTCGCCCGGTACTTCGTTTTTTTTTTAAATTCTTTTTTTCCCCTTTTACTTCCAGTCTTCCCCTCTGCCCCGCTCGGATCTCGTGTCTCCCGTGCACGCTCTCGTTACTCGTCCTTTTTTACCTATACTTTTTCATCCTCCTTCATCTTCTTCTGCTTCTTCTTGTTACACACTTTTTGTTAGCAAAAAACTTTTATTATTTACAAGCTCAGCCTCGACGCGACCAGCCAATTAAGTCTGGCGAACGGAATTAAGGCGGTTTGAGTGCCGCACCCACCAATGGCTCTCAGGATCTCTCGTAGTGACTTCGTTAAGGGTGTGTCGCGGCTTCATGCATTTATTACCGTTATTTAAAATTTTTTTTTCTATATATATATTTTTATATACATTTTTTTATTCATATATATATATATATTCATATATATATTCATATATATATTCATATATATAATTTATATTTATATATTTATAAATAAATATATTTATAAATATATAAATATATTTATATATATATAAATATATAAATATATATATATATATATATATATATATATATAAATATATATATATTTATATATATTTATATATATATATATATATATTTATATTTATATATATATAAGGTGATCTGTTGTGAATGGACAATCCTGCAACTGTCGATAGGTCAGATCATGTCCTACTATATGCTGGCATTTCAGTTCAGTAAAAGTCCCACGATTTTCGAGATTTTGGGCTTTATGTTATTTAAAAAAAAAATCATCTGCTTTTGGTTTTTCGCATGTCATTCCTACAAATGATATAGATCGACATTAACTAAGCAACTTTTTAAAGTAATTGGCACGAAATGCGTAGTACATTTTTTTTTCACGGCAGGCTATCAAAGTGAAATGTCCGAATTGGTTTGTATGAAATTCTTCATAAGATCTTTTTTCATAAAGTTTCCTTAACATTTAAGGTTAAAAAGAAGACTTTTCTAGGTTAAACAAGTAACCGAGAGTATTTTTTTTTTAAACCGGGTTCAAAAAGTTATCATTTGTAGGAATAGCAAGCGAAAAACGAAAAGCAGGTGATTTTGATCTCGAAAACCGAGGGACTTTTACTAAACGGAAATTCCAGAATATTGTAGGACATGATCTGACCTATCGACAGTTGCAGAATTATCCATTCATAATAGGAAACCTTGTATCATACACACACACTTATATACATCCCAAAATCCCCATCATATATGCACCCCAAAATGCACTTCCGCGACTTCGGCGCTGTGGACATAAATAAAGCTCCGATTTTTCTGAATATTTTGTACTATTTTGGACTCATTTGTACCAGGGCTCGACACACACACACACACACACACACACACACACACACACACACACATACGCACACACACACACACACACACACACACACACACACACACACACACACACACACACACACACACACACACACACACACACACACACACACACACACCCAAACACACACACACACACACACCCAAACACACACACACACACACACACACACACACGCACACCCAAACACAGACACACACACACACCCACACTCACACACACACACACACACACACACACACACACACACACACACACACACACACACACACACACACACACACACACACACACACACATATACATAATAGGGGTTTGGATATGAAGCAGCCCAAATCAGAGCGAAAGAAAATATAGTGTTTCGGTAGCGAATCGAAAACCTGACTTATTCAAAGTGTTGCCCATCGAAAGAGACAAGCTTGGCCTTCCTTTTGACTGACAATCGGATTCCACGCAGGAAAAATTCGGGTTCTTCAGAGGCAATTCAGTAACCTAGCTACTTTTTTACTCCTTCGTACAAGATGAAATGCTGAGCGAGAAACGCTGACTGCAGCGATCGGATCAGATGATAATAGAATTTAATTTACTTAAAAAAACTAAATAAAATTTAATTTACTTTTAAAAACTAAATAAAATTCAGTTTACTTCTAAAAATTAAACAAAATTCAGTTTACTTTGAAAAAATAAACAAAATTCAATTTACTTTAAAAAACTAAACGAAATTCCATTTACTTTTAAAAACTAAACACAATTCCATTCAGTTTTCAAAACTAAATAAAACTCAATTTGCTTCTTCAAATATAATGTGTGGGAAATATGGCGGGTTAGGTAAAATCTCCCAGTTGAATTTTTACAAGTACGTCGTAACCAGCTGAGCAACACAGTGCCTAGGGTTGTCGTGCTGCAAAATCAACTTGCCATAGCGTTTCTCCCATTCCGGCCTCTTCTCGTGCAGAGCTTACTTCAAACTCATCAGTTGCAGTCGGTAACGATTCCCAGTGATGCTTTCCAACAGTTTCACCAGCTCGCCATACACGACACCCCTCTTTTGGGTAGTTTTCCGCGGTTCTTTTCTCCCATAGAGAAATCACCACTTTGGAAGCGGTGAAAGCTCTCTTTGCACGTTACACTCGGTGGAGCATCTTCGGCATACACTTCCTCTTGGCAACTGTTCGTTTCCGCGGCCGATTTCTTTGCCAGGAAATAATGGAGCATAACGTAGCGCAAATGTGGCTTATTTGGAACAAAACGTGCCATTGTAAAGGCAATTGAAGTGGGCGATGTTAACCCTTCGTACAAATGTCACCCATGGCGCTTTGAAGGGACTCTGGAGACCTATCATCGTATGATGATTGTCAACTTCTTGTTCTCATTGGTGGGGCAGGGTTGAAATTCCGAAATTTGAATGCTCCGTCGGGTTGGAATTCCGAATTTTAAATATTCCGAAATTCAAGATGGAGCCGGGTTGAAATTCCGAACGTTGAATGATCAAAACGCTCAAAACTCCGAAAGAATTTTACACGAAAGACTAAAACTCTTAAAATCTGAACACCGTCAAAATAATTCGGCTATGAAAGTTTTCAAAGTTTCAAAATTTTCAATAAATCGACGAATTATTTCAAGATTTTTGTTATTAAGAAGTTTTTATTATTAAGAAGTTTTTATTATTCTTCTTTTTTTATTAAGAAGATTTTGCGTCAATTTTGACATTTGTTTAGGCAATGTTATACGTTCTACATCATTCACAGTCAACTGTGTAGACTTTCGCTGGCATGATCTTGACATGAGGGCCAGGTTGAAATTTTTTTGAATTTTGATTTTTTGAATTTTGAACTTTTTTTGAACTTTGAATGCGCGGAAGGTTTAATATTCCTAATTTTAATGTTCCGAAATTACAAGGTTCGTCAAGATCATGCCAGCGAAAGTCTGCACAGTTGACTGTAAATGATGCAGAACGTATAACATTGTCTAGACAAATTTCAAAATTGACGTAAAATCACTCCTTAAGGCCTTAGGCCACAGTAACGGGTATAAAATGATGTGCGAATTTAACAATTTTTTTTCATATGCAAAAGCGATTCACTCGTAAAATTAATTACACATCTATTTAGTATGAATATTAAGCGGTTAGAAAAAATATATATTTTTTTTCAATGTACAAAATAGCCGACTATCAATATTTTCTTATCTTTTCAGGCGCTCCCTGGTGTGATATTTAGCATCCACAATTTTTTACCTAGACCAAAAAACAAAAATTCTCGTCAATCCACGTTAGAATACCTAGAGAAGTACGTAGGGAATTTGAAAAGTATTGTTTCATTCAAAAGTTGTAGGTATTTGAACTCAAGACATTAATTTTCAGTGAAAAATTTCGTTATAACTGCTCATAAACTGCTCATAAAATGAAAATTTTTCGATTAATCAGAAATTCCGTACGTACTTATCTGCGAAATGCAATTAGGAACATAATTTTTAAATTTGAAGTAAATTGAGTGAAAATTGTTGAATTTATTTATCACGCCAATTGGGAAAAAGCTGTTTCGAGAAGTTTCGAGTAGCCGGCCATTTTGTACATGGAAACAAAAAAATAACTTTCTGACAGCTTGATATTCATACTAAATAGATGAACAATAATAAAACTAATAAAATTAATGTTATTAAATAAAATTTTATTAAAATAATTTTATTTAAAAAAATTAAATAAAATATTAAATAAAATTAAAATTCACTAATAAAATTAATTTTATTAGTGAATTGCTTTTTCATGCGAAAAAAAATGGTTAAATTCGCACATGATTTTATACCCGTTACTGTTGCCTAAGGCCTTAAGGCAGTAGTCTAGTCTAGAGCGAGATTTTTGACGTCATTTTTGGGTTGGAATAACTTTTAAACCGTTGAGTTGTCTTGATGAAATTTTACATATGTATTTATTGTTCCTTTGAGAATGTATCTGCATTAACAAAAAATCATTTTAAATATTTTCACGTAGTTTTTTGTTTGTTTACAACATGGTTTTTTTTACAAAAAAAATACATTCTTAATCTGTATGAGTATTCTGAGCACTGGTAGCAGAATTAGTACTTAAAAAAATGTTGTTACAAAATAGCGGCCTGTTAAACTTCGATTAACGATATTTCATACGTTTTCGGCTATTCGACGAGTTATAAAATGTGTGCAAAATTATTGTTCGACTCAATTCTGCTACCAGTACTCAGAAAGAGGCTACCGAAGGTATGTGCAAAATTTGAGCTCGCTCGGTCAATTAGTTATCGAGATATCGTGGGCGCCGATTTGAAAACCATAGTTCTGAGATAAACGCGTTCAAAGTTTTGATACCGTTAGATGAGGTTTGCGCGCGGCTTGCTTATAATTTTTATTATTCTGCTAATTTTTGAAATATCAATAATCGGTTTTCACGAGCTTATTAAGAAGCGTCAAAGGAATAATAAAATGAAGAAAAATCGATTTTGTCAAATTTTTAGACCAGACTATACTGCCTTAATAAAAAAAAAAATCTTTAAATAATTCGTCGATTTATTGAAAATTTTAAAACTTCAAAACTTCCATAGCAGAATTATTTTGACGGTGTTCAGATTTTCGGACATTTGATCTTTCGTGTAAAATTCTTTTGGCGTAGTATTCTTACGGACTTTTCAGCATTCTGATAATTCAAGTTCGGAATTTCAACCTGGTTTTTCTCGAACCCTCGTTGAACACACAACTCAACATGTAGGGACAAAAATGGTAAATTTCGAGTTTTTTGCTCATCTTAGAAGGAGAAACAAAGTTTTAAAAAACAACTCAATAGGTAATTATCATAATTTTTAGACAAAATAATTCTTCAACAAAAAAAAACAACTTTTTCCTTTTTTTTAATTTTTTTTACTTGCTTTATAATGAATTATCGGTTACGAACACGCAAAATCGCCGATAAACGATAACATCTCTATTGATGGAGTAATTTCCCACCTGACATTATTTACACCCATAAATAATGTTCTTCGAAACATCCTTCTAAATATTAGCAAAAATTTGAAATATCAACAACATCGAGGTTAGTCATTTCTTACACTTCATCTCTTTATTATGTCATAATTGAATAAACCGCTATATCACACATCATACATTTCAAACACTAACACACCAAAAACAACAAATAACACAATACATAATGCAATCAACTACATTATACACATTACATTAACTTAATTATAACTAAAACTGAACTTATAGAATCATTATACCAAATAACTAAAACTTTTAGGACTTATAACTTATATAACTGAATCATAAACATAAACGCTCATTTTTACAACTTTTTCAAACATTATTGACGTGACAACGTCTTATAATTCGATGGAGCCGGCTGCACGCACGAAAAAACATGACTCATGCGGCGTTACCTCGCTCTGAGGCGTTCCATTTAATGCTTGAAGTGCAAGCGAGAGCGCGGAACGAGCGACAAAGAGGCACAATCGGCCTCCGCGTTCGGCAGCGTTCGACATCTGTCTCTCTCCTACTTGCGTGATGGCCTCTGCACACTGCGAGCGACGAGCGACGAGCGATGAGCGATATCCAATGGCAACGTCACTCTCATAGAGCATTTCCGTCATACTCGAGCTCTCATTGGATATCGCTCATCGCTTGTCGCCCATCGCGCGCAGTGTGCAGAGGCCATGAGCGATGCGTCCGCGTGGACAGCTGCTATACAATAATACATTTACATGTTTTCGTCAGGTATGAAGTGCAGTGAAAAGTGAATGTGGTGTCAATTGTTTATAGCAACGATAATTGCGGCGATAAAGGTAATGATTCTTTCGATATTAAATATATGTTCAGTGATATATTGTCGAATATTCGTGCTTTCATCATTAAAATAAATAGCATCGGTCCGCTAGTGCAGCGATTGTAGGTTATGCTATAATTGACAAAACTATAACAATAAGTTAACAGAACTATTTCACGATGAGTAAAAAATCAATTGCTTTACTATTCGATCGAAATAATTATCGAGCGTAGCTATGATTTCAAAAAATTAAAACATAAATGTTAAATCTTCCACATATCATAACAACGTGTCTGAAATGACAGGTTGGACCAGCCAGCCGTCAAAGGGAACAATTTTCTCCTATATCAAACACATTGAGGCGGGCTTTTTAAAAGCTAGAGTTACAAAAATTTTAATGATGTTTCCAAATTTTTTATTTTAAATTTAAGATTTATGAACAATAATTTAATCACAGTTTATTCTTATAATAAATTATTCAAAATTATTACTTTTTTACAACAAATTACAATTAAATTTGCAAAAATAATTAAGTAACTAATTGAACAACACCTTTTATTCAGTTTACCTGCTGAAAGAAATAATGTCAATACAAAATTTATTATTATAAAATAATAAAATCAAAAATTAAATTTTAACAGTCGAGTAGAAATTTAAAGAATAAATTTTATTCAAGTATTTTGTAAATTTAAAATGATTTTCTGAACGAAGAATTTTATGAAAAAAAACTATGTACATTGTGAAAAAAATAAATAAAAATTGACATAATTGTATTTATGCGTACAAATAAATGTAACTTGATCAATTCAATTGTGATTTCCATTTACCTCCTTCTCTATATCCATACAAAATATCTATCAAACAAATAAAATTAAAATTTTCTTTTGAAAAATGAAACCATTCCATCAGTATTTTCTTATGACGTTGTCACGTTCAACTATCGTTAGTAAACCGACATTACAGACAACCGATTTTTTATAATAAAATGTGTATCATATTATATACAGAAAAATAAGATTTCTGAGGAGGACCCTAATCAGAGGGCCGAAACGTAAACATCCCGTATTTCCATCACCGACTTTGGAATAACCTTGACTGGCCGGATCGAAGCCGAATCCTCGAAGACTATCTTTTCAACCTGGCCCCAAAATAGTCTACGTAACGCGATTTATCGCCAGCAGGCGGTTTCATATCCAGGCACCCAATCCTCCTCAAGAAACATGGCAACAGAGACGGAGAAATGGCACAAAAGCATACATTTACGTGCCATAAAAACACAGCAAGTTCCATGACAAATAGTAATTAAAAGTACACAGAATGGATCCTTGTTGCTACCCTTCTTTCTTTGATTCCTATCGCGACTGTGATTTTCTGTTGAAAAAAACAAAATAATTCCTTTGGATGCTTTTGCGTTCCGTTGTCTTGCTTTTCCACTTTTGAGCGAGGCAGTTTAAACGAGCAAGCTCTTGAACCCCTTCACTCACGTTAATTCGGCATTGTCTTCCTTCAATCTCGTTTCTGTTGTTGTTGTTGTTTTTGTTCATGCGACGCAGCACGAAACCGCCAGGGAAGACGAAACTCTTTTGAAAAAGAAAAACTCTCCACGGCGAGACAATGGTTTGCAATTTCCCGCAGCACTGGTATGGCAGCTCCGTGGCTCGGCCCTGTCGGGCTCGCCCCTCAATCGCGCTCTGATCTTCCAATCCTCTTTTTTTCCCCAGCGTGACTCGGTTTTTCTTTGCTTAACCGGAACAATGGTGGACTACTAGTCCTTTGAAATTGTCCTTCAGCCTCGCCGCTTTCATTGGCTATCGCGACATCGAGACGAAATGATGAATCGATGGCCTCTGCTTTGCTCTTGTCCTCTTTGAGGCTAGACGCACTGAGAAAACAATATATCTCTATGTACCAGGATTTGTTAACTATTGACGAATGGTAAAGTCGTATATGGCGAAATAAATATCAGGTTGATAAAAAAGTTTTGTCGCAAAAATTTAAAAAAAATGTCTTTTCACGTATTGGACGCAATATGACATCGAGCTATGTCGAGAATATTCTAGAATGTTTTCTACTCTTCCGCGTGACAGGGTATAAAAGGGTGAGCGCGCGTTCTAGTGGACAGAAATGGCTTCGATCTCGCAGGAGCAACTTCGAGCGATCATTTTTGCTAAAAATATACAGGATGCACTCAGCGAGAACGTAGCTTCTCATCGAACAGTCCAGCGTTGGTTCAATCGTTTTAAGGGACAACACCACTGTGACCCCCTGTTTTTCGGCCATTTTTCAAGAATTTTTTTTTGTGGGAAAAAAAAGAGATATTCGAAAAATTTTGTTTTGTTTTGTTCGTTGTTTATTGAAGATACGTAAAAAAATTTTTTCAAATTTTTCACGCCCCATGGTGACGCTGGGGAAGCTCCCGCGTCAGGTACTGTTGCCTCTGCAGTGGTTCGCGGCACGCAGCAGAACTCTCTTCAAAGTCGATCTGAAAAAAAAATACCGAGTGTTTTCGTTAATAATATGATATTTTGAAGAGAAGTACATAGGGATTTGGAAAAATATTGATTTTTAAAAAATAGGCACGCTTTTGAAATTAAAGGACGATTTTCGAGCAAAATTTCTCGTCGAAAATAGGCTATAACTTTTTTTATTATTGAGATATCGAAAAAAATCCTATGTACTTCTTTAGATAATCTAGTTTTATTGATGCAGTCCAAATTTGAAGTCGATCGGATAAAAATTGCTCGAGTTCTGCTGCGTGCCGCACTCAAAAAAGTGGTTTTGAGAAAAACGCGTTCAAAGTTTTAGGTTTGTTAATTTATGCGATAAATTGGAAAAAAAATGTTTACCTTTAATCAGCGATGCCGGCACCATATAGCTGTTCTCAAGAAGCAAATCATTGTCCCTGGCATCTTTTCTCGAACTTGTAGAGGCTCTTCTTGCCTCTTTTGCAGCGTCTGTGAGCGAGCGCTCCGCCAGCTCGATCCGCGCTGCGTCGGTTTCAACGCAAAAATTGAAACAATTTGGGCCGATAGTTATCCCCAACGTCTCCAAAACTTTCATGAGGCTTCTCAGGCCATCATTGAATAATAATACCGCGATATCAGCTGCAATATCGACGATTGACGATTGACGACTTGAACATTTTTCAATTATCGCCACCTATGGCTTTTTTTCGAAACTATATTTATAACAATAGCCGGTTTTTGTGAAGGGAGACAAAAGAATACCTGGGAAAGACCCGCAGGACCTGGGAAAGGCCCGGTATACCTGCCGACCCTGAGGCGCGCAGCTGCGCGGGACCCTGAGCGTCACGGAGCGCTGCACCGCTCCACAAAATATTCACTATCTCCGAAAATAATTATTTTTTCGACCTGGGTCCAACGGCATCTTAATCTTAAATGTATTTTAGATTTTTCTAGATGGTTTTCAAAAAATCGATTTTTTGAAGCCGTCACAGTGGTGTTGTCCCTTAAATCTAGAGACACAAGCCTTGAAGATAAGGAACGTCCCGGACGACCGTCGACGATCGATGATGAAGCATTACTCTGCTGCATCGAAGAAAAACCGGAAGCAAGTAAGCACGAGCTAGCAAGAGAACTTGGCTGCACCCAACCGTCAATAGTCAATCACTTGCACAACTTGGGATACAGGAAGGTTCTAGCTCAATGGATACCATCACCGTCTCACCGACGGCAATAAGAACTGTCGCGTGACCATCTGCCAGTCTCTCCTGCTTCGCCACCATCGCAAGGAGGTTTTTAGAAGATCTTGTGACGGGAGATGAAAGCTGGGTCTTGTATGACAACGGAACGCGTTTAGCCTACTGGCTTCCTATCGGAGAAAAACCGCCACACCAATCGAAATCTGACCGTCACTCACAAAAGGTTTTGTTGTGCTGTTTCTGGGACGCAAAGGGAATGCTGTTTCACAATTTTCTCCCTGTAGGTAAGGCGATCTTCTCTACACGATACATCGAGAATCTCCAGGAATTGGCAAAAGCTATAAGAAAAGAAAAACGGCCAAGACGCGCGACTGTGCACCTTCTCCACGACAACGCGAGACCCCATGTCGCAAAGGAATAGTCCAGTCTAAAATTCGATTAACCTGGAATTAATTCCGGGCTTCGAATTTCTTTTTTTATACTTAGGGGAGCGTTGTTGGTAGTGTGAATCTCGATTTTCGGGAAAATCCCTCTGGCGCGTTTGCCGCCATCTTGATTTGAAGAGGGATTTTTTTGTTTTTCGAATAACTCGCTTAATTTCAATCTTAGAGTGAAAATGATCATATGAAAATTTGTGGGAAATGTAATTCCCCACAAGTTTGGTGATTATAGTTTTTACCCTAGGATCGATATTTATAGAGTTACACGGCAAATAGGGGTAAAAAGTTCACCCCTATATTAAGCATAAGTCCGAAAATATTGATCCTAGGGTAAAACTGGTACCGACCAAAGTTGAATAAAATAAAATTTCCTACCCGATTACTCCTTACCATTTTTACGATAAATTTGATAATAAACGAAATAACTGAACATAAAAAAAAGTTCACCGCTAAATTAAGTATAAGTCCGAAAATATTGATCCGAGGGTAAAAATGCTAATAACCAAAGTTGGAGGAAATAAAATTTCTTATGTGATTATTTATTACCATTTTTACAATAAACTTGATAATAAACGAGATAAGTTTTAAAAAACCGTTTTTTACCCTTTTTAGCAGTCTAACTCTGTAAATATCGATCCTAGGGTAAAAATTATGATCGCCAAACTTGTGGAGAATTACATTTCCCACAACTTTGAATACAATCATTTTCACTCTAAGGGTGCAAATAAGTGAGTTATTCGAAAAACAAAAAAAATCCCTCTTCAAATCAAGATGGCGGAAAACGCACCAGGGGGATTTTCCCGAAAATCGAGATTTACACTACCAACCACCCCCCCCCCTTAAGTATAAAAATAGAAAATCGAAGCCCGGAATTAATTCCAGGTGAAATCCTATTTCGACTGGACTAGAAACCCACAAAACAATCAGTGAGCTTCACTGGAATACCGTTCCTCATTCACCATACTCTCCCGACATCGCGCCATCTGACTACCATTTGTTCAGACATTTGAAGGCATATTTGAGAAACAAAACTTTCAAAAACGTCGACGATCTCAGAAGGGATATTTCAAATTTTTTTGAGTTCCAGCCGCCGCAGTTTTGGGCAAAGGGAATAAATGAGTTGCCAACTAGATGGTCGTGTGTCATAGAAACCGATGGCGAATATAGTGTTGATTAGAAATGCTTTGTATAAGATATATAAATAAATAAATTATATTGAAATTATTGCGACAAAACTTTTTTATCAACCTGATATCTTCTTACAGCTGACAAATCATTCATTAGAGCCTCTAAATTGGCACAAATAAAGATTTGGTAATAGGTAAGAAATTCTCAACAGCCAATAGATATACAGTATACGATGCTTCGTATTAAGGGGCTATACCAGTGTGAACGCTGAAAATTTGGGTGATTTTGGGGAATTTTTTGGAAGAAAAGTACTCAATCAAATGTTTCGGAAAATTAAGAATATATTTGGCTATATTTGACCTATGTTAAATAATTTTTTCATAGAAAAATATTGAGATCCAAGCGACTTATGCGCTGCGTTCGGAGGCGCCAAAAAAAGTTCCTCCACTGCGAACAAGATTCCGGCCGATTGAGTAGCATCAACCGAAAAAGGAAAAAATGTCGTTAAACTGGAAGGTATTTCCTGTACAATGACGTAGGATTTTCGAAAAATATCAAAATCTTACAAAATGGCGTAGTTATGAAAAAAAAGGTATTTTTCTTGCCTATAAAATGGTCGTTTTTTTGAATGCCAAATCGTCAATTTTCATCCAATCAAAAATATCCTGCGTCATTGTAGAGTAAATATATTCAAGAGTACTCGGTTCAAATTTCAAGTCAATCGGATAATGGCTCTTTGAGTTACGAGGGTGGGGTGAAAAGTTTCCGGCCTGACCAAGAAAAACGATGTTTTAAAATTTTTTTTGCTTTATTTTTCAACATAATCTCCATCAACACTGATACATTTCTCATAACGGTGTTCTAATTTAGTTATACCAGTTTTAAACCTAGATTCGTCAAGCTCCTCAAAATACTGATTTACAGCTTCGATAACTTCTTCGTTGCTCTTAAATCTTTTTCCGCCAAGCCAGTTTTTGAGGTTAGGAAACAGGTAATAGTCGCTGGGGGCTAAGTCTGGAGAGTAGGGAGGATGCAGCATCAATTCAAACTTCAACTCGTGGATTTTGGACATGGCAACAATCGACGAATGCGCTGGTGCGCTATCGTGATGAAACAAAACTTTTTTCTTCGCCAAATGAGGTCATTTAATTTGCACCTCTTGTTTCAAACGTTGCAATAACTCTGCGTAGTATTGACCAGTGATAGTCTTACCCTTTTCAAGGTAATCAATGTATATAGTTCCTCTCGCATCCCAAAAAACAGTAGCCATAACCTTGTTGCCGATAAAATAGTTTTTGCCTTCTTTGGGGTTGGTTCCCCTTTTCCAACCCACTGTTTTGACTGTTCTTTATTTTCAAGAGTGTAGTGGTGGAGCCATGTCTCATCAACAGTTATGAATCGACGCAAAAAATTCGTTTGGATTACGCCTATACAGCGCCAAATTGTCGGTAGAAATGGTTTTTTGAAGCAGTTTTTGGTCGAGCGTTAGCAAACGCGGCATCCACCTTGCACACAGCTTATCCATGTTCAAATGGTTATGCAAAATATTTCGCACACGTTCAGCTGACATCCTACAGGTCTCAGCTGTCTCATGCACTTTCAACCTGCGGTCTTCCAACACTATTTTATGGATTGTTTCAATCATCTCTGAAGTTGTGACTTCAACGGGCCATCCTGAGCGAGGCTCGTCAGAGGTGCTCACACGACCCATTTTAAATTCAGAAACCTACTGCTTAATAGTTGAATATGATGGGGAGGAGTCTCCTAGTGCTGAATCCATCTCTTCTTTTATTTGTTTTGGTGTAAAACCTTTTAAATGGAAGTATTTGATGACAGCACGTTTTTTCAATTTTTCCATTTTTACGAAAACAACGGAAGCGTCTCGCGCAATGTGCTCTCAAACGCAAACTAACGTAGCGATTGGGCTGAAACTGTACACACAAGCTCGGTAGGAATGGTACTGTAGGACGCCGCTCCAAAACTAGACCTAGTGGCACCATCTCTTGGTCAGGCCGGAAACTTTTCACCCCACCCTCGTACAATGTCAGTAAATTTGAAAAATCTCATTTCGAGAAAAACGCGTTTAAAGATTTAACTATCGATTTTTGCAAGATGAAGTGATTAGAGATACGGACTTGAAATTTTTACAAGATATTCTTGAGTATAAAAAGTATAAACTAATAAAGTATAAACTGAGTATAAAAAGTATAAACTGTCGAAAAAGGCAAAAAAATCGATTTTTTTAAAGTGTCACACTGGTATAGCTCCTTAAAATTCTATTAGGAGTACAAATAAGTCGTTGCCGTTTTTTTTATAAAAAATTGGGCATTTATTGTGAAAGAACGGTACTTAAGGTTTTATTCAAAGTATTGTCCATCGCTAGCCACTACTTTTTCCCATCTTTCTGGCAGCATATGGATACCGCGTCGGAAGAACGCTTTATCTTTTGAGGCTATTCACAAATCGACCCAATTTTTGGTATCTTCATATGATGTCAAGTGATGCTCAGACAGGCCGTGCGTCATCGATCGAAATAAATGATAGAGTCAATGTCTGATGAATACGGCGGGTGGGCTAAAAGTTCCCAATTGAGTATTTCCAAGTAGGTAATGGTTTCGTTCGGTTTGAGCAACTCATGATACACGACACCAAGCTGATCCCACCAAATACACAGCGTTTTTTCCCATGAATATTCGGCTTGGCTGTCGATTTTGAAACATGGCCAGCTGGTCCCCATGATTTCCTCTTCTTTGGGTTATCGTAGTGGATCCTTTTTTCATCGCCAATTCATATGGAACGCAATTTCCTTGCTTTTGAATCATTCCCAACAATTTTAAACGATGTGAAATTGCTTGTTGAGTCACGTCTAATGTAAGTGCAAGTTCTTCTTGCGTTCGGCACGAATCTCCATCCAATAATACTTCCAATTCCGCGTCTTTGTACACTTTCGGCCGTCCGCTATGTTCTTCGTCTTCGACGTCGAACTCATCGTTCTTAAACTTTTTAAACCACTCACGACAACTTCTCTCGCTTGAAGCAGCCTCGCCATATACTTCTACGAGCAATCGATGCGCCTCAGATGCCGATTTCTTCAAATTAAATAAGTAAATCAAAAGTTCCCGCAAATGACGCTTATTCGGATGAAAACTCGACATCTCCGCACGAAAAAAAATTATGTGATGCTGATACAAAATCGCTAATATTTCAAGGTCTTGCCAGATGTCCAATCTTACGATGTTACGGGTATGAAATCATGTGCGAATTTAACATTTTTTTACGTATGGAAAAGTGATTCACTCATAAAATTAATTACACATATATTTAGTATGAATATCAAGCTGTTAGAAAATGTATATTTGTTTTTTTTTCGATGTACAAAATGGCCAACTACTCGAAACTTCTCGAAACAGCTTTTTTCCAATTAGCGTGTCAAATAACTTGAACAATTTTCACTCGATTTACTTCAAATTTAAAACATATGTTCCTAATTGCATTTCGCAGAGAAATTAATACGGAATTTCTGATGAATCGAAAATTTCATTTTATGAGCAGTTGTAACGAAATTTTTCACTGAAAATTCATTTCATAAGTTCAAATACCTACAACTTTTGAATAAAACAATATTTTTTTAAATTCCATACGCACTTTGGGTATTCTCATGTAGATTGACGAGAATTTTTGTTTTTTGTTCTAGGTCAAAAATTGTGGATGCTAAATGTCACGCCTAAAAAAGATAAGAAAAGAAAATATTAGGAGTCGGCCATTTTGCACATCGAAAAAAAAATATATATATTTTTTCTAACAGCTTGATATTCATACTAAATAGATGTGTAATTAATTTTATGAGTGAATCACTTTTTCATACGAAAAAAAAATTGTTAAATTCGCACATGATTTTGTACCCGTTACTGTGACCTGAGGCCTTAAGAGGGCTATATTTGATTCTACTGAAGATTTTTTAATTATTACCAAATATTCATTTTGTAATACGTGTACGACTGTTATCCCAACGAGCTACTGAGCCAACATCTTAAATACAGATTCGTTAATAGTTAATAAATCCTTATTTGCGTTAAATAGAGAAGTGTCGCGTCAACTGTGTGACTCTTGGCTGAAACCCGTGCAGAAATTTTGACCGGGATACCCTATGTCCGATCAAATCCCGATCAGGATTTGTCATGGATTCCCCAAAACCGGTATCCCGGTTAGAATCCAACTTGCATCAGTATCGGCATATGTACGAAGACGATGGCATCATTTTGAAAATTTTGGCGTCACGTGTATTTTCTGAATTCCTATGGAATTCCTATCTATAGATAGGAATTTCTGTCTATAGATTCCTATCTATAAAATTCCTATCTATAGATAGGAATTACATAGTAATACCGAAAATACACGTGATGCCAAAATTTTCAAAATTATGCCATCGTCGTCGTACATATTCCGATACTGATGCAAGTTTGATTCTAACCGGGATACCGGTTTTGGGGAATAAGTCTCTGTTTATACCCACCGACATGTCGGTGGGTATAAACATGTATTTAAGACAAATTAAAATCAAATTCACAATGATTAGATTAAAATTTACACCAACCGTGAGTTCTTACGTATTTCGAGAGAAAACATTTCATCGAGGCAAAGAAATTTTTGCAAAAAAAGTTGTGAGTTTCAAATATTACATTATAAATATGAAAAAATCACAAAATGAGTTGTGAATTTCCTCAAGTTGAAGAAAATAAAAATCGAATTCACGACAGTTATATTAAAATGTACACCACAAGTGTAAACGTATTTTGAGAGAAAACATTGTGTTGAGGCAAAGAAATGTTCGCACAAAAAGTTATGTGCAAAAATTTCTTTGCCTCGAGGCAATGTTTTCTCTCAAAATACGTACGAACGCACTTTTGGCGCAAATTTTAATCTAATCATTTTGAATTTGATTTTAATTTGTCCTATATAGTCGTTTTGAATGAACATCAGTTATAGGGTTTCACTTTAGACGCTGCAAAAAAGCTATTTTCATGAATTTTTCCGATCGGTCCAGTAGTTGCGGAGATATTTCTGGTACCGATTTTGAAAACACCGTTTCGAGTAAAACGCGTTCAAAGTTTTTAGTACACTTTACACTGAAATAACTGGTTCATTTTAAACTTGCATGAAATCGTCGATTCCTGGGCCATAGGACCCCATCCACTTTTCGAAACATGACCTTGCTATACAAAAGGTCACAAATGCCCGGAATTCAACAGTAGCGAGAATACGGGGCTCATAGTCAAACAGATGACAAAGGTCGCGTCTCTCTGCGCCCTAACCGTTAGTCGTTGCTCACCCGGCCAGTTACAAAACGCTATAATATCGTCATTACTGCGAATTTCCTTATGAAATTTTCAGGATAGTACTTTCGAATGAGCACCTTTTTGAGAAATCGATCATTTTTACCTACCCAGGTATATGTAAACCGGCACAATTACGATATCTTCGGTGCCTTTATTTGACCCTGGTTTATTGATATATGGCCCAAAATAAGACTTTTTTCAAGAGTGACAAAAATTGAAATTCGACGTTTAAGGGGTTGCATTATTGTGTTTGTGGTTCCCAATTTTGACCATGCAGCGTCCATATTCGATAGAAAATGCGACTTTTTCGCAGGGTAATGAAACTCGAAAATGCGGCTTTAAAGGATTGAAGAGGAGGGTGTTAAAATTTGGCTGTACATATATTTGAACATCATTTTTTGTTGTATCTTTTATTTTCTCTATGAAAAAATTCCTTTAAAAATTAGGATAAACTTCCGAAAAACTGTTACCTCCGATTGGCTTCAAATTTGGCACAGACCTTCTTTTTGACGATATAAGAGACCCTATGAAAAGGAATTTTGGCGTAACGCAATATTTTTTTAGATATTGAATTTTGAAAATCGCTAATTTGCTCAATCATGTATATACAAACATCCCGAGTAGAAATCTTGCTCCAGCTACAATAAACACCTGATCAGGCATCCTGATTTCTTTTTCCAGCCTTGATCAGAATTTTTTATCAAGCCCTGATCATTTTTGAAACACAATCCCTGACTTCCGTCTGATCAGGGTAAAAAATCAAGGCCTGATTAGGGTAAACTATCAAGGCCTGATCAGGGTGAAAAATCAAGGCCTGATCAGTGTAAAAGATCAAGGCCTGATCAGCGTCAAAAATTGAGGCCTGATAAGAGCTTAATTTTTCACGGCTTGATCAAAGTGAAAAATCATATGATTTTTCACGGCTCAGGATGACCATTTTATTCCTCAAATAAAAAAATACAACGCATACACAAAAGAGAAAAAGGCACGACTTTATAAATAACGCTGATCGTTTATTTTTTAATCTTAATATAAAATCTATCACACATATTTTTCACATATATCTATGTGAAAAACAAACATCATTTTTCTTGTATTTGTAATAGAAAAAAAAACTCGAAATAAACTAAGATATATCACTGTATAATATTCCACTTATCATCCCGAAATAAACGAATATATTTTTTAAACAAAAACTTAAGAAACTCCGTGAATAAAGTAAACAGAGCTCAACGTTTTTATGACCAGACGTTTCTAGGAAACGTTACATTGGGCGTTCTGTTCGTTTTTTTTCCGCGACGCTCGAAACTTGTCCCAGTCTTTTGCTGAATTAATCAGGCCTTGATACCGCTCCAACGGCTTGTCCAATTTACTTTAAAAGAACTTCTATTCCGTGTTCCCTATATTTCGAAATGACAGCCACTGAAAAATATGAAAATGTGTATCCCACTTAGAAATCAATGTCTACATATATATCTATATAAGGTATGCACATTATTTTATTAGGGTGGCACAAATTTGAGCTCTTTTTTTCCTTTTTCTCACCATCCAATTATCTACCTTAAAGAAGAAAAAAATTGTTGCAAAAGCTGCGAGCGGTCATTTTTTAATGAAAATTAGAATCGAAGCAGGAGAGCCCGTACAGCGAAGACCAACCAAATAATGGTAAGTTGACAGCGTAGTGGAGTTCAGTGAATGTAATATCCATCCGAAGTGCATTTCTTATGGGCTAACTTGCACCGATGGACTTACTTTCACTTAACTGAACTACGCAGTCAACTTATCATTATTCGGTTAGCCTACGCTGTCCGGGCCCGTACAGCGAAAGCCAACCAAATAATGGTAAGTTGACAGCGTAGTGCAGTTTAGTGAATGTAATGCCCATCCGAAGTACATTTCTTATGGACTAACTCGCACCGATGGAATTACTTTCACTTAACTGAACTATGCAGTTAAGGAGGTACGGTGATGACCACGCTAGTAAACTAAGAGTCTATTTTTCGCCATAATACCGCTACGTTTTAGACATATGTGTGTGGCCTATATTTCGAGAAATATTTTTTAAGTATTGAATTTCAAGCTACTTATTATTTTTATAATATGAAAACAAACGTAATAATCTACTACTCGACTTCAGTAGTACGCCATATCGTCGACGTTTAGCATCGTTGCATTTTCGATAGCTGTCATCGGTCCCACGCGCTCGGCTTATTATTTTTGGTAGCCGGTAAACATGGAGAATGAAAATACGTACTGTAGAAGTTTATCAAGAGAGTAACAGGATTGTACCTGAAGTCCAGTTTAGAGACAAAGGTAGATTCTGTCGGACAAGAATTAGAGAGTGAAAAGATGATATTGCGAATGCAAATGAAAAACGTCGCGTTGACGTTAACCTCAATATCCAATGTCCAATCTGTCCGAAATCAAAACATATTTCATCGATTGTTATGTTATTTTTCTCTTTCCTAATTTTCACAATATTTGCAGATATAAAAACGAACGTTCATTTTATATGACGGTTTTTCCATGCTGAATTTACATATAAATGCGTTGTATGCATGTCGCCAGAAAGATTGAGATGCCTTAGCTATACATAAAAGAACTTTGAGTAAATATCGACGAAAGGCCTTTTATAATCGATTAAAAAACGTACGGCTTCACACAACCATATTTTTAATTCGCGTTGAAAATATCCGATAGAAGAATCAAATTTGCGCGGGTATCCGGCGTTGCCACACTTCGAGCAAGATGGCTGCGGTTACGTCACGAGACGTCTCTCTCGCCGAATACTTCGGTTTTTCGCGACTTTATTTCTAAATTTATTGCTTATTTCTGCGGTGAGCTTTCCAATTCAAGTTGCCTTATTGATCACAACGAACCAACGAACGCAACCGTCAGTTTTTTTTACGCGTGTCTTGGCTCCAAGTAGCACAAAAAAATCGATATATGAGAGGACAGGCACATTTTGTCGTCTACGTGTGACTAATTGACCAACTTTAACAATTAATAACTCGGAAACTGTACGGTAAATCTCGCGGAAACTCCGCATACGCATGGACAAAGCTCTCGACAATGTTATTTTAAAAAATCGGGCTTTTATCTTGGACTCGCTCCAATCACCGTACCTCCTTAACTTATCATTATTCGGTTAGCCTATGCTGTCCGGGCTAATCAGCACCGATGGCAAAACATTTACCAGATTGAACTACGCTATCAGCTTACCATTAATCGGTTGGCCTACGCTGTCTCTTTTTCTCCTCTGACAAATGAGACGGACCAAGTAAAGGAAAATAAAAGCGATACGCAAAACAAATATAAATCTACTTACATGGTGGTAGCGCCAACACATGCCAATCCTCAGGAATTTCGACTTGTTCCTCGCTGACACGATCTGTTCCGGATCTTTCAAATATATCATAATAAATATTTCAACCAATGCATATTTAATTTGGCGTATGATTAATTTATTGTCAGATTTAATCCAATTAATATTTATAGATTTAAGAATGGTAAGTCTTTGAAAAAAATTAATTGTTATACTAACCTGCTGCTGTATTGTTTCTTCGTTTTTTCCCTTATTTAGAGCCCACTATTCACGCAGACGCGGTCGTTACACAATTTTCTTCCGATTGTGTTGGTCCATCTTATTTACAACGTACACGTTTTATATAAAAATGTATAAAGTGATTAATAATATGTCTCGTGCTTCTCTCGTGTCCGTGTATCATTTGACAAGATGAGGTTAGGCACGTTTTTAGCGCCAAACTGTAGAAGTCCAGTTACATGATGATTGCTTGAATTAGCCGAGTCAGGCGAATTGAAGTAAGCCGTAAGTCCGGTTGCTCGACCACCGCCTGACCCCAGCTTCATCAGGCAAATTAAGGCAAACTTAAGGGGTAAGGCCACTGTAAATTTTTTGAAAAATCGATTTTTTTTTATTGGCTTAAAAAATAGTTTAAACCCTCTAGAATAAGAAAAAAAAGGTCCTGTGCGACCCAAACAAACCCAAACAAACCCAAACAAACTATTCGCAAAACTTTAAACGCGTTTTTCTCGAAAGATGGTTTTTCAAAATGGCACGCAGCATAACTCGAACAATTTTCATTTTTTTTACTTGAAATTTTAACCAGATGTGAACATTTACATTATCTTGAGAATGTCGATCGGAATTTTCAAGAACTTTATTTATTGATTTTTTATTAACAAAAAACTTGCCGTTTTTTTCGTCAAAAATCAATTTTTTTTTTCAAACGCACGCCAAATCCACAAAAATTGATACTTTTTAAAATCCGATCGACATTCTCTAGCTATAGCCCTCTAGATTAATGGTTTTTTTTGTTCTAGATTCAAAAGTGCACCAGTGGTGCTGCGTGCCGCGGAGCCCTGGAAGCAAAACATGTCCCGGGAAGATAGCTGTGGAACCGCCATTTTGTTTTTTTTTTTACTGTAAAAAAATTTTATAATAAAGTTTAATGTATGCCCGATAACACCATTAAAAGTTTTTTTTCAAATACCTTCAATTTCGGGAGCAAAAAATTAGTGAAAAAACCTTTTTTTGGGGCCGTTACAGTGGCCTTACCCCTTAAATAAGGCCTTCGTACTACAAGGTGATCAGGCGCAGATGAAATATCAGGCCAACCTGACAATTTTTCTACTCGGGATGTAATACATACGGTAAACGCCACTACTACCACAAACACACACGTGGGCGTGGAGCACTTTTCACGTGTATGCGTAATCGTTAAGTGAGTTTGGAGCACCTTCGATGTGTGTGTGTGGCATCGTTGAGTGGGTCTGGAGCACCTTCGATGTGTGTGTGTGGAATCGTTGGGTGGGTCTAGAGCACCTTCTATGTGTGCGTGGGGCACGATTACGATATCTCTGGCGCCTTAATTTGATTGTGGATTATTCATATTTCGCGCAAAAGAAACACTTTTTTGAGAATAAAAAAATCGCGATTTTGGCTTCCTTTAGAAGATACAGAACATTTTACGAATTATTCGTTATTAAGCGATTTAACTGGTTTACGTTAATTTAGCTTTCTTCGGAATGCGCTATGTCGAGAAAATAAACAAGAACAAACCCAAACAAACAAACAAACCCAAACAAAGTACGACGTAACAATGTAAAACACGCGGAAAATTCGATTTACATAGAAAATCGGAAAAATACACTTTTTCTCTTCGAAACGCTGTAAATCCAAATCGAAAAACGAAAAAAGTTATTCTTGTTTTTCGTATTTTTTTCGGCCATATTTCATCATCCAATGGTCAAATTTAGGCGCCAAAGATATCGTCATCTCCCCTGTAAACCCTTGACAAATGGATAAATTTATGAAAAAAAAAAATCGGCTCCCAATTCGATAGAAAATCTTCTAAACTGTACTTTAAAATCATTATCTATGCAATCATAAACTATGCTCTGAAATCATAAAAGCTCCGTGAATTTTTGGAATTTCCCAAAATCTTTATTGCAAATTAAACTTACGACCCTAGGCTATAAAACAATCGAATAAAATATACCATCAAAAAAATATCAAGCTTATGCATGCCTCTTGAGGGAAAAGCGTTTCCTTGCCAGAAATAAAATACATTTCCTCCAGACGAATAAATAGACAGCTAAAAAGTAGCTTTTTGCATCAATGGTGTAATTTTTTTTTTAAATCCCTTACGCTTTAGTGCAATCATCGGGAATCGGGTTCGAGCGAATTGTGGGTAAACGGGGAAGGTGGAGGGGGTGCGGACGACGGGAAAATGGGCTGTATCGTCTCTAGTTTCATGTCAACGTCGCGACGTTGACGTCGACGAGGAACGAGACGAGATTCTCGCTGGTTCTGTATAGAACGCGAAGCGCTGTGCGGTACCCAACGACGTCTCCCTGATTTAGTTTCCAGGAATTTAATTAAAATTCGTTTAGCTGGTTTTCCAGTTCACGCCCTTGCTTTCCTCTAGAGACGTCGAATTAGCGGAGCGCGAACGAATTTTACGTACGCGCAACAACGAGTCGTCTCCCTCGTGCGCACGACGCAGTTTCCGAAATTTCATATGAAATATATATATATATATATATATATATATATATATATAAGAAAATAAAATAAATATATATAAAAAAAGAAAAGAAAAAAAAAAGATATATATATATATAAGAAAAGAGCGAATAGTTCGCGAAATAATATTTCGACGCTCCTAGTTTTTTTTACCGTTGGCGTACGGCCCTTAAATATTGATTCTAGGAAAAGAAAGGTGGGAACAAAAATTGTCAAAAATTTCAGTCTCTACAAGTTTGTTCATGTTTGTTTATGCCCCAAAATAAAAAATAAACGAGATAATGCAAAAGGAACTTTTTTTCAGGTTTAATTCGAAAACTATCGATGGTAGAGAAAAAACTGTAATGACCAAAGTTGTAAATCACTCGATTTCCTACAAGTTTAGTCATTACGATTTTCACTTTAAAATTGTAAATAGCCGAGATATTCAACAAAAACAATTTCCCATCAAATTTAAGATGACGACATTAACTGAACGCAAGCCCAGCCCACAATGAAACTTACACATGTTGTTTTACATTAATAAAAGAAAATTCAGTGTAAATCTCAGCAGGATGAACCTAGTTATTGAAGTTAAAAAATTATAAAAAGGAAATATGTTTCGTTTTTTTAGTGTTGTAATATTTGGAACATTTTGAAATTTTTTTTCAGCATAGTTCATAGAAAAACTCATCTTTTTTGTAGAGGACATTTTTTCGTACAACGAGACGATCACTACGATATGATCGTTTGAAATTTTATAACGTGTAAAATGTTGTCTCCGAGGTAGCCGAGTTAGCGAGCCGATAAAAATCTGACACAAATACGCCGTACTCAAAATATATGATACAAAAACATTACCAACTTTGAAAAAGATTGAAGAAGGTCAGGCTTTTATGCCGTTCAAAAACACTTGGAATACGTCATATATATATATATATAGGGTATCCTGTTATGAATGGATAATCCTGCAACTGTCGATAGGTTAGATCATGTCCTACTATATGCTGGAATTTCAGTTTAGCAAAAGTCCTACGGTTTTCGAGAATTGGGGCATTATGTTATTTAAAAAAAAATCATCTGCGTTTGATTTTTTGCATTCCATTTCTACAAATAATATGAAACGACAATAACTGAACAACTTTTAAAAGTAATTGGCACGACATGCGTAGTACATTTTTTTACGTCGCAAGCAATCGGAGTCAGATGTTCGAATTGGTTTGTATGAAAATTCTGCATAAGATCTTTTTTCATAAAGTTTCCTTAACATTTAAGGGTAAAAAGAAGACTTTTCCAGATAAAACAAATAACCAAGAGTATTTTTTTTAACCAGGTCAAAAAATCATTTGTTGACATGGCATGAGACCAACCAAAAGCAGATGATTTTTATCTCGAAAACCGTGGGACATTAAATTGAAAGTAAAGTGAAATTCCAACATATAGTAAGAGTATAGAATAGTAAGACTCATTGACAATTGCAGGAATATTCATTCATAACAGGACACCCTGTATATATGTAGTTTCCTCAGGGACCTCAAGCACGAAAAAAAATGATTTAAAAAATCGTCACCGAGCGGGACCGAGAAATTTACCCGGCGCTTCAACTAATAGTAACTAGGTTGAAATGACTAGGGAAACTGGCTGATTCAAGAGCTTACGACTAGATGAAATTTTTGAAAACATCGATTTTTTGTTTTAGACGGATTCTCAAAATATAAAACTTTAAAAATATTCTCCAATAATTTCAAATCGATCGGTACAAAATTCAGGGTGTTATAGGCGCTTATAGGTGGAGGAACCGGCCAACTGTAAAGGCGTTTTTCTCAAAACGACTTTTTCAAAAGCGATAACCACGATAGCTCGAGAATCACTGCACCGATCAACTTCAAAATTTACAAGCTTTTTTAACATATCAAAAAAGCTTGACATATCAAATGCTTGGGCGAAGGATTTTTTTCTTTTCAATGCATAATTTTTTTTACCAATAATCAATACATTCACTTTGAACTGCGGCCATTTTTTCAAAAATCAATATTTCATTCATTAAAGAGCACTAGATGATTTCATGCAAAAACTAAATGCGATTGATTTTTTGATTTCACATGATTTGTTTCCGAGCAGCAGTGGTCACCGCAAAGGAGGTTTTTTTAAGCAGCAGTCTGCACAAACCATCGTATCTACTACATTTATAAATACATTTTTATTTTTTTTTACAAAAAAATAGATTTATAAATATTATTTAATACAAAAATTGTAAAAGATACTTTTAAAAATACTCTTTAGTGTAAAAGAAAATTATGTGTTAACCTGCAGCCGTTTTCCGAGAAAAAAATTCACGAAATTTCCTTTTTTTTCCGCTGACGAGCTAAGCTAAGCCTTAATTGCCCAAGTACAAATGCGAAGAAAGAAAAATTGCAATACTGACGAAGTGACTATATATCTGATTTTTCAAAAACGATGTACGTGTTCCATTGGTAGTTTGACAGCAGTTTTATGGGCAGGTCTTTTTTCGAAATCTCTCATTCTCAGAGTAGTTGTTGTATAATTATAGACGGAAATATTTGTATACGATATAAGGATTTTTTTTTGTAATACGTAAAAACTCGTAGGAGCATACGATGGAACTAGGAACATAAAAAAAAATTAATTCGTATAACATTAATAATATATTACTGTCAGAAAATATTCTACTTGCCGATTATTTTTAAACATATGTGTATAATTCTGTATATATTTACAATTTTTATATTCAGAAATACTTACATGCCATATAAGTGTTAATTAATACACTGAACGAGAAAAAATCGTTCATCTATCCAAAATTCAGTTAGTTTACCAAAATTGTATCTTTAAATACGGTCAACTTAATTTTTGATTGGCATAACAAAACAGTATAGTTGGGCAGTAACCAAAGATACATTTAAACTATCTACTTATTTGACATGTCTGAGCAACTGTTAAAACAACAAAATTTCAAGACAACAAAATCCATTTTGCACATTCAACGATTCTTTTTTCTCAGTGTACGTAAAAATAACTGACACTGATCGCAGCCTCTCCCAATAAAAAATCAACAATATACTCACAGCATTGAAAAATATTCGGTCTCAATATATCTAGCAAATAACGGCAAATATATAATTTGATATCCTTCACGTCTCGTCGTTCCGTGGAAAAAGTTTACCCCGAAAACTCGACACGACCACGAGAAAAAAAAAAAAGAAAAATACGGTCGCAGAAACCGAGAGAAGAAAAAAAGTATACGTCGGCACCGCGGAGAGAAGAGGAACAGGCAAGAAAAGTTGATAACGTATTACGATTCGAAATTACCACTCAGACGTTCCGGTGGCTCGCGTTAAATTTCAATTTCTAGAGCGAATAGCTGATTTTCCACTGGCTCTCTCCGTGCTTACAACACGTTTCGTGCTTCAGACTCCACTCAGTCAGCACGAGCCTCCCGCTAGATGTATATCGCCGCGTTCTGGATTATTGAGTTACCTGGGCCCTGAAGGGCGGATGAGTCGTAAAGACGACGGACCAGAGGTATATATACGTCTATATATTTCATAGGAAGTGACGCAAGAGAGGAATGTCTAATCTTCGTAATAATCCCTCCATATATATATATATATATATATATATATATATATATATATATACAGGGTGTCCCAGAACTCAACGTTAAGCCGAAACGGGGTGACAGGATTGAATGTAACCATCATGAGAAAAATCAGAAAAAAAATAAAGCAGGGCCTTTCAAAGTAGACAAATTTTGAAAATTTTAAATTCATAGTTTAACAAATAGCCTTAATTCTAGAAAACTTGGGTTTGTTTGGGTTTGTATGGGTTTGTTTCACAATAACCGAAAAATGGTTACAGTTTGACCAAATTTCTAGGTTTTTCTTAAATGCCCATAATTTTCAAACTGCATGGGATAGATTTTTTTTCGGATTTTTCTCATGATGGTTACAATCAATCCTGTCACCCCGTTTCGGCTTAACGTTGAGTTCTGGGACACCCTGTATATATATATATATATATATATATATATATATATATATATATATATATATATATATATATGGGTGTGTGTGTGTGTGTGTGTGTGTGTGTGTGTGTCGAGCCCTGGTACAAATGAGTGTAAAATGGTACAAAATGTTCAGAAAAATCGAAGCTTTATTGACGTCCACAGCGCCGAAGTCGTGGAAGTTCATCATGGGGTGAAATTATGAAAAATCCGTTTTAATTCAATAACTCTTTAGGAAAAAATCATACAATTTTTGTTCAAACGGGAACTTTGTAGCTCTTGAAAAGACGCGTCGATCGAGTATTTGCTCATCACTCTCCGATAATATCTTCACCCCCAAAAAAACTGTTTTTGGTGAAGATATTATTGGAGAGGGATGATCAAATACTCGATCGACGCATCTTTTCAAGGTCTACAGCGTTCTCATTTGAACAAAAGTTTACGAATTTTTCCTAAAGAGTTATTGAATTAAAACGGATTTTTCGTAATTTCAACGCACATTTTCACCCCCTAAATGAACTTCCACGACTTCGGTGCTGTGGACAAAAATAAAGCTCGGATTTTTCTGAACATTTTGTCTTGAGGCGCCGACCCCGTGGGGGTTGTAGTTTGGCATTAATCCACCCTCATGCCCCTTCATCCCCTAAAAAAAACCCTACACCCTGATTTTTAAGCAAACACCCGTCAAAAAACTAGCCTTCTAATTTTTTCCGATTCCAATATAGAGCACGACTGTACTAATTGGGATTGCCCATTTTTAAGAGTAGAATCAACCTTATGAGGTTAGGCCACTCTAGAGGCCAAAAATAGACTTTTTGGGGATTTTTTCTCAGAAAAACTAAAAAATAAATGGACATTACAAAAAAGTTGTTTCTCATACATATCAGTGACTGTATACAATAATTTTTTTGAAGCGATTAATTTCAAAATGGCGGCTGTGCAGCGTTTATCTTGAAACTGCATTTTTTAAGTTCGCCGGAAACATAACTCAGACAATTTTCAACCGATTCACTTGAAATGTTAAATATAACTTGAAAAATACATTGTCTATGGAAGTACGTAAGATTTTTGTTTATATGCTGTATATTCATTAGTTATTAACAATTATCTGACGAAACTTTTCAAAAATTTGCCTAATAAATCGTCCAATAATTGTTAATAACAAATGAACTATGCAAAATAAAAAATCCTACGTACTTCCATAAAAAATGTATTTTTCAAGATATATTCAACATTTCAAGTGAATCGGCTGAAAATTGTCTGACTTATGATTCCGGCAACACAAAAAATGCAGTTTTGAGGTAACCGCTGCACAGCCGCCATTTTGAAATTAATCACTTCAAAAAAATTATTTTATACAGTCACCGATATGTATGAAAAATACCCTTTTTTGTAATCTCGATTTATATTGTAGTTTTTCTGAAAAAAATCCCCAAAAAGCCTATTTTGTCGGCCTTTAGAGTGACCTAAGGCTTAAGGGGTAAGGCCACAGTAGAATTTTCAAAACATTGATTTTCTTCCACTCAAACGGTGCTTTATCATCATAAGAAGAAGTTACTATTCGATGTATCGCAAGAAAAAAAAATTTCACCGACTTTGAGCGTATAACGTTAGCCCACCCTTGGCACAGCCATAGAGTACCTAAAACTTTAAACGCGTTTTTCTCGAAACAGCTTTTTTGCAATTGGCATGACAAATAGCTTCAACAATTTCCACTCGATTTGCTTCAAATTAAAAAGTTATGTTTCTAATTGCATTTTCGCAGAGAAGTACGTACGGAATTTCCGATTAGTCGAAAACTTTTCATTTTATGAGCAGTTCAATACGAAATTTTTCACTGAAAATTCATTCAAATACCTACAACTTTCGAATAAATCAATATTTTTAAATTCCGTACGTACTTCTCTCGGTATTCTAATGTAGATTGACGAGAATTTTTGTATTTTGTTCTAGGTAAAAAATTGTGGATGCTAAATGTCACGCCGTGAAGCGCCTAAAAATGTTTAAAAAAGAAAATATTAGTAGGCGGCCATTTTGCAAATAAAAAAAATTCTAACAGCTTGATATTCATATTAAATAGATGTGTAATAAATTTTATGAGTGAATCACTTTTTCATACCAAAAAAGTTGCTAAATTCGCACATGATTTTATACCCGTTACTGTGGCCTAACCCCTTAAAACTAATTCGACGCCTGCACTCAAAGAAACAAAGTGAGCCGGAATAAATGTCAAGCTTGACAAATCCTCCAAATTCTCTCTCTGATATTTTTTTTTTATCAAAAATTAATATTTGTACGCGTTTTCGAGTGTTTAGCTTTCAGTGCCTGGGGAAAAAAAGTTCATATCTGAATATATCTGAATTATATCTGTAGAATCAGATATGATCAGACAAGAAAATTGGCAATATCTGTTCGTGTAGTGTCCTGACAGATCATTTATGCTTTTATCTGAGCATGTATGATCATATCAGAGCCATTTTTATAATTTTGAGAGCAGACCCGTCCATATCGCAGCAGGTCTGACCAGATCCAATCCCCAGGCAAGATCTGATCTTGTTGGACCAGATCTGATTTTATTGGGCCAGATATGATCATGTCAGGTAGATCTGATTTTATTGGGCCAGATCTGATCATGTCAGGCGAATCTAATCTTATTGGACCAGATCTGTCTGTCCGTATAAAAATAAAATACCGTGGATCCCAGTAGACCTGGACATCTATGAACAATAGACCTGCCCATATGATAGAATCATAGTTTATCTGAACCATCAGACCAGGTATGACTCCGACTATATCAGAGCAAATCTTACCCTGTTGACACAGATCAAATCTTGTTAGTGCAATGATGAAAATATTAAAATGTTTACATATATAGAGCGGGGTTGTTAACACGTCATCACTTGACGTGTTAATAATTAATAATATTATAGTCACTCACATGATCACATATAATACAGTCAGGTGAGGTGCCACATCTGATCGGATATCGTCTCATATCCTCATATATTGTTTCATATATTCAGATGTTTTCATGTGTGAACAGCTGAACTGCATATACGACAAGGTATGAGTGTATAAGACTTCGTATATTTTCCAGGTTTGGTATCGTATCTGATGGGATAAAATTTTATATGAACTCGCCTGCTCTTATATCACATCATATATGTTCAGATATGGTTTCACGCTGCCAACTCGCCTTGGTACCTGACCAGATAAAAACATATGTGAGATCTATATAGCGGAGTTTGGTACCGTATTTGATCGGATATGATCTTATACGAACAGATACGTTCACGTATCACATCATGTATGTTCAGATACGAATTTACGGTACCAACTCGCCTTGATACTTAGGCAGATATAAACAGATATGTATGAGTTCATATATGGTCAGGCCAGATACTGTATTTGATCAGATATGATCTTCTATATACATGTGTGATGTGGGATATGATGAGACCTAATCATATATGATACTGTAAAATGTCAGATATAAATATATCTGATGCATGTATGACAATATCTGAAACATATATGACAATATCTGAAACATACATGACAATATCTGAAACATGTATGAACATATCCACTCAGACATGAACTTTTTTTCCCGGGTCGTGCACTCTATATATATACATATTTTTTTTCACAAACGTAATACGGTGATCGTCATTTTATCCGATAGCTCGACCGATCTGCGGGCTCGATACTAACGCAGTTACCCCATCCCCTCTCGTTTGTGTGAGGCTCGCATTTTACATAGCTGAGGGCAGAATTTTGCCAGGCTCACGTGGCCCTTCACCCTTGGTCAAAGCCGGAAGGGTTCGGGGGCGGGGGGCGGGGGCTCGGATTTCGAGCAAATATTTGCCAGTGGACGGACGCGAAAATGGGAAAATAAAGTTTGTAGATTGAAGGAAGTAGAGGCGAGTAAACGACCCGCTTTGTTTTGCGACGGTGCATCTGTCGCGATCTAATCGGATCGGATTGTTGAATGAACAAAAAAACAAGCAAACGAAGAAAAAAACATTCGATTTGTTTAAAGGATTTATCATTGTCTATTTCACGGCAACCGAGCCAAAGCTGAAAGCATCGACTTTTTCGAGTACTCACCTAGCGCGTTGAATCCACTTTTTCGCTCCAATGTAGCAGCCTGGTATGGTGCTCGTATCTGAGTGCGTCCGCGGTCGTGTGATTTCGAATTGACGGCAATTGAATTTTCGTCGCTGGATTTCGGTTCGAAGGGATCCCAAAGGCAGTCGTGGATGACAAATGTGATTAGGTTGGCTCGTGTCTGCTCCAAAGTAACTTATTGCAGTAACACGGAGAATGGACAACTTTGGTATTTGCATTGAGTGGACAGGATCTCCGAATGCAATCTAGGATTCCAAGGAAGCCTTTTTTTGTTTCTATTTTTTTTCACATGACGCTCAGGGTGCCAATTTACCTCAAATTTGTAAATTCACCGTTGCCTGTTGACGAGAGACAGCCCTTGGGCCTCAATAGCCCCTGACGCTCTCAGGAGGGCCCAGGGCAACTGGAGAAAACCCCCGTTGGATCATCGCGACTTTTTGCTTCGTCCAGCAGATGAACGACAAAAAAACGCTCACGGATCGTAACAATGAAATACCACAATTTTAACGGCGGGGTAAAGTTAATTCGGCGAAAAAAAGGCATGTTTTTAAGATTTTTTTTTGGCGTAACGAATAGTGTTCGTTTATTGAAAAATTTACATATAATAAAGTAACATTTGAACAACATTCTCCTAAATTTGCATTGCAAAATATTCAAAATTGAGCGAGTGAAAATTAAACCCCGGAGGCACCTCGAAAAAAGTTGGTTTTCGGTGTGCACCATAACTCGCAACAGAATCATTTGAAACAAAAAAAAATCAAAATGCATTTGTTAAAGGAGATGTTTCTCGAGGTAATGACGGGAGGATTTTTTTTTTTTTCGATTTTTCGATTTTTCGTAGCACTTGGGAGCCAAAAACCCGATTTTCGCTAAAAAAAAATCGGCTAATTTGTTGTTGAAAAATTAGTAATTATTAAAAAAAACAAAAAAGCTCTCGACAATACCTGGTGAATTATGTGAAGAAGTATTGTGCAAAATTTCAAAGCGATTGGTCCAGTAGATTTTGAGTTATCGTGCACACGGACTTCAAATATGACAAGTCTCAGAAAAACGGTTTAAAAAACGCAGAAGAGAAGAGAACGGCATGGAGCAATAGACGCTCAAATACTCATAACTTCGTTAATTTTACTCCGATCGACTTGAAATTTTAACACAATATTCTTGATATATTATGCATTCATTTAAGAAAATAAAAAAAAATGAAAAAAAAAATTTAAACACTTTACCCCGCCCTTAATGGAGGACATCGATAGGGTTGCTACACTGATAAAAAAAAACCAATTGAATAAAAAAATATATTGGTTGATCCAAATAAATGTACTGCTGCGGAGTGCCACCGATATATGAGATTGTTGCAATACTATAAAATATTAGAAAATGTGATTGATTTAAACAACATATTATTTTATTTGAAAAAGCTCTTCTATTCGCTGAATATCTACATTATCCTTCAAACGAAATTATATTCTATTGAAATCATTCTATATACAATCCGTAGGTGTACGGATGAAATAATCAAGCGGTTGCTACAACATTTTTTATTTCGTACAAAAATATAATCCATAGAATTAATTATTTCTTTACTACATCGAAACGAATATGCCATGAGACGTAAGTTTTTCAATTTATTTAAATCTTAAATGAAAAGTGAGCATTAGAATGAACATCCACGATAATAGTGGAGAAAATATCAGATATCCAATGGAATATCCATGGAGAGAGTATAAGATATTCAACTGATAAGAACATATAAGGTAAATGTCCCAATTATTGAACAGCTAAGAATCTGGGGGATTGAATTCGGTGAAAAAAAAATATATAAAATCAAGAAAAAACCATCGCTTTCAGGTTCAAATGATACTTTCATATTTTTACTTTCAAAAAATCACCCTCTAAATTATCTTTAAACGATTTCAAATGAAAAAAAAGAATAACAATGTGAAGCATGCAAGTGTCCCAATTATTGAACACTGGAAGTGCCTATGTCCCTAATATTGAACAGGCATGTCCCAGTTATTGAACACTCTCGTGAATTCTTTTCCCTTTCTGAAAATATTATTTTGGGTACAATATTAAGAAATAAAAGCAAAATCAAACTCTCAAATAATCTTTTGTTAATCATGTAAAAATACAAAAATATATATTTAGTCTCTTTTGACAGGTTTTTGATTCATTCGCATTTGGTTTATTTTTACTGTTCAACTCGAACTTTATTTTATTTTTATTTTCAGCTTCCTCGTTTTTATGTTCTGTTTTTCTTTGATTTTGTCGCAGCTTGGCTCCCTGAAATATCGGAGAGCAAACAATATTGAACAGTACATTAGTATTTTTAGGTTAAATTTAGGTTATATTCTCTTTTTACTTTCCTTTTTATGTTTATTGCACGAAAATACAAATAAAAAAATATATTTGACGATCTTAGAGTTATTATTAAAAGAATAAAGGTAAGGTTATTCAGGAACTTACAATTTTTGTTTGAATAAATCCGATTCACACGATCTGTCACACGTTAACTGTCTCGATGTTTGGATGGGTTTAATGACGCCATCTTCGAGAATTCGAACAAATACTTAATGTTTTAACAAATACAATAACAAATACTTAAATAAAAAATTTTCATAAAAATTGTTATTTGTAAGAAATTTTCTGAGGAACCTGAAACGCCTTTATTTTTTGAGATGCGACAGTTTTTGAATTTTTCATGCCCTTACGCAAGAAGCGGCGCATCTTAGCAAAAACGATAAGCAGTTACCACGAGACGTCAAATCTGGTCACCGTACCTGATTAAATAATTTTTTGCTCTATTAATTAAAGCTTTTTTCGCACAAGTAAGGCAACATTTCGATAGGTAAAAGTTTCATATATGTAATGCAATTTTTATAAATAAGTAAATGCATGCAGGTGAATGAGAAATAATAAAAATACAAGATAGTGTTCAATAATTGGGACCTGTTTAATAATTGGGACATTTACCTTACTACACTTTGATCTTAGCCGCAGGCCAAGAAGCGGTACTCTTTAGAGTTTCTCCAGCGTTTAAGGGGCCAGTCCACTTTGGAGCCACGAAAAAGGCTATTTTCGCGATTTTTTTTTTTGAGGATTTTATAAAAGATATGAATATAAAAGTTGTTGGGCTTGATAAATAAAGTCTTGAAATACATTTTTTTTAAGCTTTATTCATTTTTATTCATTTTTAAGTACAAAAACTATAGTTCAACGTAACGCCTCAAAAATAGGTGGGCTAGGTAGTTCCATCACAACTCGGCAACGGCTTGTCTGAAACAAAAAAATCAAAGTTCATTAGATTCAGTATGACACCAGCTACAGCATGACCCTCGGATATAAAATTTTATCGAAAAATAAAAAAAAGGCAGATGAAAAACGAAAAAAGTACAAAAAAACGCGTTTTTCGTAGTTTTTCGCAACAAAAAAGAGTAATCAAAATTTTAAAACCATCGAGGGTTATCGTGTTGCGAATCATGTTTGCAATATGTGGTTCAAATTTCAAGAGAATCGGTTTATCAGTTTTAGAGATACGATGGAGCTAGATTTTGAAAAGGTTGTTTCAAGAAAAACGCGTTTGAAGTTTATACTATGAAAAACTCTTGCCTAAACTCAATCGGCATTTCCTGCACCGTACAAAATCCCTTCTGATTGCTCATCATCGTCGATTTCTTCAAGTCTTGCTTGCTTTCGATTTTTTTAATTTTTCAAAGTGGACCGGCCCCTTAAGGTAGTGCGAGCGCTTATTCTTGATTTCTATAGATCTTGTTCAAATTTTAACCAGCCATTGTTCATATCATTATGCATGTTCGAGTAAAATTTCAGAACAGTCGACTATTTAGATTGGGAGATAATGGGTTTTCACCTTGCAGCTTTTAACACTGCAGGATCTGCATTGAAATTTAAACAGAATAATTTCCGTAAAAAATATTTGTCCCCTATAATATAATAAGAAGACATATGGCAACATCGCAGAACATTATTGTCCAATATTTCGAGAAAAAAATAATTATCGAGTTCCTAAATCTAAAAATTTTGTCATAAAAAAATCTTTGCATTATAAATATTAATATTTTATATTGTTTGTGTTATCTTCATTAACAAATAAAAGTGTTGGTTCATTCATACTAATTAAAAACTTTGTTCGATTAAAAATTACTTCCAAATAAAAAATTTTGTTGCAGTATTATTTTAAATATGCCGCGCAAACTCACGTCATTGGATACGTGGAACGATGCGGTGTTGCCATATGTCTTCTCATTATAGGGGACAAATATTTTTGACGGTAAGTTATTCTGTCTAAATTTCAATGCAGACGCTGCAGTGTTAAAAGTTGCAATTTTAAAACCCATTATCTCCCAATCTAAATAGTCGACTGTTCTGAAATTTCACTCAAACATGCATAATGATATGAACAATGTCTGGTTCAAATTTGAACAAAATCTATAGAAATCAAGATTGCGCACTCGTACTACCTTAAGGCGTTACCCCCACTTGTAGCGCAAAAAAGGCCTTTTTCATGAATTTTTCAAAAGAAAACTACAAAACTTTTTTAATCGATCAATATACCATCTTAAAGAACACATCTTGAAGAACTTTTAGTAATTTTTTTATTGAAAAATATTACATTGTTTAGTGGCAAATGGCCGCCAATGAAATAATGTTTTTATATACACGGTTTGCGGTGACCAACATTGCGGCGAAGTGGATCATCTGAAAAAAAAATGCGGATGGATTTAGTCAAATATATGTATAAACTAGTCTTTAATCGAAGGATTTTAAAAAATATTCATTTTTCACAAAATGGCGGACAGTCAAAGTCAATGGTTCGATTTTAACGAAAAAAAACGGCCGTTTTTTGGCTATAAAACGGCCATTTTTTTTCGAAAAAAAAAATCGAACGATGAAAGACTACATTTTTATGTATTAAATAAGCCTGCAAAATTTCAAGAAGATCGGTTCATTAGTGTTCGAGTAATCTTGGTCACCGACTTCAGAAATGCCATTTTGAGAAAAACGCGTTTAAAATTTCAATTAGCCGGTCGTTTACACAACGGATTCTTCTCTTTCAACGCTCATATCTCAGTCAATTATGTTCGGATCGACTTGAAATTTTCAGGACATATTCTCAGATACTTATACTTCAAAAAAATGCAATAAAAAAAAATCGATTTTTTCAAAATCGCAAGTCGGGATAACCCCTTAAGTAGATTTTCTCTTCCGGTTTCCTCACATCTGTAATTTCGGTGGCGCTCAGCCAGCATTTGCTTGATTTTTTTCAATTGGATGTGCAAAAAACATTTTATTTTCGCATAATTTTTTATCCACTTCAGACATTTGCTTAATATTTTTCAATCAAAATGAAGTATTAATATTTTAACGAATAATGTACTCGAAAATTAATATCGGACATGGTGAAAAAAATAAAATAACATATTTACTCAATAGAAATTTCATCTGAATGAAACGAGCGAAATTCAATTTTTCTTGTGTACTCGAATCAACAATATTCATGTTACGAATTGAAACGTTTTTTTTTTTTTTGTTTATTGCAGAAAATGCATTCAACACTATATAATTTGCTCGCGATAATTTCTTAGATACTTTCAATAATATAATTCAACTAATTAAACTAATAAATCCGATTATTTACACCAACAATTTGACAATTGAATCAACGAAATCATTCAATAAAACCAATGATATTGAATGAAGAATTTTTTTTCTCAGTGTAGAAGCTCTCCTTGTAGAACTGGAGGTCTCTGCCAATATAATTTCGCGATAAAAGCACTATTTGCGAGAATGCCAAGACACACAAACGGTCAGGCCTCACGCGGGGTCGCCCAGCTGGGCTAAAACATGCGGACTGGGCTTCATCCGAGTCTTCCATTGGATCGAGCTCTTCTTCCCTCCGCATATTCCCCGCTAATGGTGAGCAAATATTTGCCAACGTTTCGAACGATATAGATCTGTCCAGCCGGAATTGCAAGTTGAATTCCACCGAAGGTCTTGGCCGCCCTTTCAGTCCGCTGGAATATACCGACAAAGTGTCAGTCGGGCCAAGCTGGAAATATGAAAATGAGGGTTCAAAGAAGAGCCTGTCGAAATCGCCTGGCAGGCCAGACTTCCGGTCATATCTAATTTCTACACTCCGTTGCGCAACTACCACCCCTGAAACGTTTGACCGCACGATGCTACGTCACTTTTGCGAGCAGCCCAGTCTCATCCGGGCTTTGCCGCATGCCTAACCGTCGATGTGTAATTGCCCAGCCAGGACAATGTATGACTATATGGACGATTAAACCGCTACCGCGCTATGGCCGAGCACGGTATAGTTGGCAGATTGACTTGGAGTGGGCTATAACCGTGTCATACCGCTGCTCGATTTAACCCGAGTGAAGCTTATCAAGCTGTGACCTAGATGGGAATCGATGGTATGTAAATCAAGGATCTGCGCCCGAGGGGGGGGGGGGGGGGGGGGGCTACGATCACTCGCCACTCAAATTGCCGACTGCACTTCCGTTTTGCCGTCTTCATTGACGGAGCGAAAAACCGGACTGGCTTCATTGGGCGAAAACGGACAGCCAAAGAGACTCCATTGGATCAAGAGATGCAGTCCAATGCGTTCGGAACATCAAATAGCTGGGAATCCTGGCGATTCGCCAAGTCAAGCGGTGATGGCCTCGGCCAATACCCAGATGGCTGTCCGCTGAGCCAGAAAAGAATGGGAACTTTGCTCATCATCAACGTAGGTCATCAACCTTTGAATGCTTCATCTGGCGCCATGCAGGAAATGTGAATCAAGGATCCGCGTCTTGGGGGGGGGGGGGGGCGGGGGGCTTCGATCACTAGTCACTCAAATTGCCGACTGCGTTTCCGTAGCGCCGTCTTCATTGACGGAGCGAAAAACCGGGCTGGCTTCATTGAGCGAAAACGGACAGCCGAAGAGACTCCATTGGATCAAGAGATGGAGTGCAATGGGCGTTTGTTCGGAACATCAAATAGGTGGAGTATCCTGGCGATCTGCCAAGTCACAGGTGGTGGCCTCAGCCAACACTCGGATCGCTGTCCGCTGAGGCGGGAATAAATTGGAAACTCTGTTCATTATTAAGGGAGACTTTGTCCTTTGTGCCTAGCGGGAGATATTAGGGATGCCTCTACGGACCAGGCATTGACGATTAGCGGTAATTATAAACACATTTGTGTAAAAACATTACAAAACTTTAAACGCGTTTTTCTCGAAAACACGTTTTTGAAAATGGCTGACATTCTCCTGACCGCTGTAATCAACATATCGACCTGAAATTTGAAGAGCATACTCGGAAAATATGTCGTCACGGAATGACGGATCGTTTTTTCGATAGATACATTTTTGCATTTATTATTTATCTTTTTATGCGAAAAAAACGCGAAAATTCGATTTTTTTTTAATTGCCGCCATTTTCCGAAATTTGTACTAAACGAAAAACCCATCCGTCATTCCATGACCAAAGGGTCGAAGATTGATAATATGCTTTGAATTTGTGTTTCAGATCAACAAAGAGGGGGCAGTGATGTCAGCCTTTTACCTCCCGCGATTTGAGGACCTGTTTTCGCGGGGCTGCAACGGCCGCCATTTTGATTTTTTTTTTTTCAAAAAAAAATTTTAACGATCTATATATCATGAATAAAAGCAAGAAAAAAACCACACTCAAAAAGCTTTACTCGTTTCCTTTAAAAAAAATAAAATGTAAACACCTGAAATATGGCACTCCAAGGACAAAGGCTCCCTTAAGGGGTCTTCTCACTTTAGACGCTAAAAAAATACTATTTTCATGCATTTTTTTGACAGGTTTATATTTTAGATATTAGGGTTGGAAATGCATTACTTTTTGTAATGCATTACCGTTTTCATTACTCATTACTTTACATTTTGCAATGAAAAAAATGTCATTACCCATTACATTGGATTTTGTAATGTAAACACATTTCATTACTCGTTACATTGGAATTTGTAATGTAAAAAATTTCCATTCCTCATTACATTACATTTTGTAATGTGAAACATCTTCATTACAAAATGCAATGTAATGGGCAATGGATTTTTTTACATTACTATGATCAATGTAATGAGTAATGGATTTTCTTTACATTACAAAATGTAATGTAATGAGTAATGGATTTTCTTTACATTAAAAAATATAAGGTAATGAGTAATGGAATTTTTTTCATATTACTAATGCAATGCAATGAGGATTATTATTCGATTCCCATGAGGGACAGCGGTTTTTGCACTGGGTCGATCTGACCCGATGGGGAACAAATAATAATCCATATTACCTTGTAATGAGCAATGAAGATTTTTTACATTACATTAGTAATGTGAGAAAAATTCCATTACTCACTACCTTATATTTCGTAACGTAAACAAATTTCATTACTTATTATATTAAATTTTGCAATGTAGAAAAATTCCATTACATCCCATTACAATGTTATGTGTAATTAATTTTTTTTTGTCATTACACATTACGTTGCATTTTGTAATGAAAGTGTTTTACAATACAAAATATAATGTAATGAGTAATCGATATTTTTTACATCACAAAATCCAATGTAATGAGTAATGGATTTTTTTCACATTACTGAATGTAGTGTAATGGGAAATGAAATATTTTTCCATTACCCATTAAAAAAGTGATGAATAATGCATTACTCTTTCATTACAAATTTCGCAACTCTGATGGATATCGATATAAAAGTTGTTACTCTTAATAAATACACTTTCGAAATACATTTCAAAAATATTTTTTATGTTTTCATTTAACCCAAACGAACTTTAAATGCGTTTTTCTCCAAACAACGTTTTTCGACGGCTCGTTAATAAAATCTTCGAAACTACTGAACCGATCCTTATGAAATTTTAACCACATATTCTTCACAACTACAGCTATAGCGCATATCAAGCATTTTTTAAAATTTTCATATTTACTTTTATGACAAAAGCGGTAAAAAAACACATCTTTCCAAAATTCTCCGCCACTTTGTTATTATTACGTATATCAAAAACCGTATAATATGCGCTATAGCCATTAACATACTGAATCTAAAACCGTTTGATTTTTTTTTGTTTCGCATGATCCATCTCCGTGATTTCATCACAGCGCAGCCTTACAATTTTTTAGGACATTTTTTTACCATTTCCACATAAATAATTTTTTTTTAATGTATTTCGAATGTGTATTCATTAAGGGGTAACACCACTCTAGAGTCAGTAAAAAAGGCCGAAATTTGATCATTTTTTTTCAGAATATGGTAAAAGGAATCGGGTTCTTTCAGGATTCATTAAACACATTACTTTTTTGATTAAAAAAATGGCGGTGACAATGCCAGTTTTCAAGAACGCCTTTTCTCGATACCACCACGATCAGACGTGAAACTCCGAAAGCATAAGAGCTAGAACAAAAAATTATTTTTTTTTCTTAATCTGTATGTCATTGGGTAGAGAAGTACACATGGGTTCTTTTTAATAAATATTTGCGAAAATGGCACAAGTGTTTAAAAAAATTCATTTTATCGGCAAATAATTTGCAGTATTTTGTATAGAAAAAAAAATGTACATTCAATCAAAAAATGGCTATGTACTTCTTTAGCTAATGTGATTGTGAATCTACAGTGAACATTTCAAAGCAATTCATCGAACGGTTTTACAGCAGCGTTCCCGCCCAATTTGAAAAAAGTGATTTCAAGAAAAGCGTGTTAAAAAGTTTCATAAGTACTTAAACCTTCGAAAATTTCGTTTTACCTTTAATCTGTGATGCCTGCATCATAAGGGACAACACCGGTAGAGTGGTGTTATCCCTTAAGTGTAATAACTTTTATATCAATATCTATAATGTAAACCCATTTAAAAAATCATGAAAATAGTCTTTTTTAGGCGTCTAAAGTGAGAAGACCCCTCGAGGGGTCGATTAAGAAGAAGATTAACGTACATCATCAACCTTTGAATGCTTTACGTCTTGTAAACAATTGTAAATTGGGTTACGTCCCACACTTGAATATTCTTGTCCAAATGATCGAGAACAATGGCCGTCTATTTTTTCAAACCCAGACCAAGGGATACGTCCCCCCTATACTACATTCACTAAATTTTGGGATTTTTTTGGGATTCACTTTTCGCTCCCTATACTACATTTTTTTGGGATTTTGGGATTTTTTTGGGATTCACTTTTTTGGATTTTTTTTTGGATTCACTTTTCACCCCCTATAATACATTCACTAAACTTTGGGACTTTTGGGATTCACTTTTCGCTCTCTTTATACGCAAAATTGCAGAGCTGCCTTTCGCACCGTTCTCGCGTTAAGGGGTGAGTCTTCCCGAACCCGCTGAGGGTGAATATTCTTGCCAGAAAAAAAAAACAACCCTCGTGAACTTTGGTCGACGATGAGGCTGAAGGAAAATGAGGTTTTGCCGACGAAAAACGAAGCCTTGGGGGGGATGAGATTTTTCATTCGAGGGCAAAGTTCTAACTTGCGTGCTCGAACAAAAAGAGCGTCAACAAAAATCGACGAGACGCAAAAAGCGGGTGCTTTGCACGTCACAGAGAGGAAGAGAGAGACAGAGAGAGACAGAGTGAGAGGAGGGATGTTCCTCGTGACTTTAATTACCACTTTCACACGACGATGCGAGGAATGTTCGCGTTTAGCGCCAGGGCCATAAACAACTTGGAGGAAAACCTTTATGAGCGTAACGTAACGACCTCGGAGGGTTGTGAGGGAGGGGGGGAGGTGGCAGTATAAAAGTCATCAGGGGTCTTGGGTGACAAGGCGAGACACTTAGAATGTCACTAAATTGTTCGACGGGTCGATTCGCGACGGTGACGCATTACGAGATCCCTGACAACAGGACGAAAAAAAGCTCTCACGAGCCTTTCCCCAAAAAAGCTCTATTCCAAAAAAAAAACGCGGCCAAACGCCTGAGAGCACTCTCCGTAAAAATCAAATGAAAGGTGCACGAATCTTTAAAACGTACTTGAAGCTTTTATACGTACATACTTTAATTTCTTTTTCATCCCTTATTCTGAGCCCGTGTAGCCTCGTGCGGAAAAGACATTAAGAGTTCTCAAACGATCGTTAACGGATGAAGAATTTCTGCTGGTAAGAGAGAAAGAGAGCGAGAGAGAAAGAGAGAGAGAGAGAGAGAGAGAGAGAGAGAGAGAGAGGGAGAGAGGGCTGTAAAAAGGTTCACTCGAAAGTCCTGCGAGTCCTTCGAGGTTGACGAGGAAAAAAAACCTTTTTGCAACGCGTTACCCACCGAGAATCGAATAATTCTTTCGCGTCGCTCTCCTCAATGGCAAGGTTAGCTTCGTCGACATTCGTGTCCTGAATTTTCAATCGAAAACTCGCCATTTTCCCGAAGCTTCGCCAGGATCCTTGCCAATCATTTTCACGGATACGTACGCGAAGTGAGGTGGCAATAAGGCGCAACCGCAAAATCCCTGAAATCGCGTTGCGCCAAATATTCGCGAGCTCTCAGTCCGGCGATAAAGCCAGATAAATGATCATTCGCGAATACGTGAGAAGGGCGAGCAAAATATAATAATAATAATAATAATAATAATAATAATAATAATAATAATAATAATCTTCGTCTAAGATTATTATAATATTATAAGATTAGCTTAGCTTATTATAATATTATAAGATTATAATAAGCTAAGCGTCGTCAAATGGCGCAGAGACGAGCTTAAACAGCTGGACATCGGCACACGCAAAATAATGAACATCCAGCGGAGTCTGCACCCTCGATCTTCCACCCCGCGCCTCTATATGCTGCGTCAGAGCGGCGGGCGTGGGCTCCTGGGATTGGAGTGTCTTCATGACCGCATGGTCCTCGGAATAGCAAGCGATGTAATAACGAGCTCGGACCCGCTCCTGGAGATTGTGCACCAGCATGAGCTTCATGGGGCGGGTGCTTTTCTTTATAAGGCGGCAGATCGTGCGGCAGAGACCCTCGGCTTGGAGTTCCGCCGGCGCCGGCGTGGCGCCTTGCCAATAGACTCCGTCGCTCGGTTGCCCAAGTCCCGACGTCGGCGGGCAATCAGGGCTGCCGAGCAGACTGTCCTGACTCGGCAGCACGTGGACAGACCCATGCACGGTGTGTTTTTTCACCACATCGAGGAACAGGGGCTGTCCACCCAGCTGACCTTTTCCTTCTTGCGGTCAGCTGGACTGATGTCCGAGACCGAAGGGTTTATCTGCGCCTGCCAAGACGGAGTCATCAACACCCTGGTCTATCGCAGTCGCGTTTTGGGTCAGCCTCTGCCGACCACTTTGTGTCGTGCATGCAAACAATCGCCGGAGACACTAATGCATCTACTGTCGGCCTGCCCGGTATATGCAGTCTCCGGATATATCTATCGCCATAACGCGGCCCTAAGAGTGTTGTACTATCATCTACGGCACTCTTATGGGATAGACCGGGAGCCCGTGCCGCCTTATTTACCAGGAGATATTGAGTCCGTTGTCGTGGGCGAGAGGTGCAAGATTTATTGGAACTTCTCATTCGCGACCATCGGGCCGCTTCAAGCGACTAAGCCTGATGTTGTCCTCTTCGATTTCGACGACAAGACGATATACGTCATTGAGTTCTCGGCTCCGGCTGAAGTGAACGTGTCGCGAAAGGAAGAGGAGAAACGGCTCAAGTATCAGCCTCTCCTGGCCGAGCTACGTCGTTTGCACCGAGGATTCAGGGTAACTCTCGTTGTCCTCATCATCGGCGCGCTAGGGGGGATGAAAGAGTCTTTTGTATCGGGCCTCGCTAGCATACCGGTTTGCAAACCCGGTGTCCGGTTGCTGGCGGGTCAGATGCAGAAGGCGGTCATACTTGGGTCCCTCCGTTTACTCAGGCAACACGATTGTGGACTGCGGTAGCCGCTAACCCTCTGGCTTGAGGGAGCGGCTATCGCAGAGCGATATATCGGATTTTTCGCGCGACTTTTTGACTGGGCGGCAGCCGAGGTGATGTCGGAACCCTCGAGTGCCGTCCAGCGTTATTGTTCCGGTCTAGATTAAGACCGAGCCTAACCCCCGGGGGTAGGTGAATGTTTCCCAGTGCAAACTGAGGAAGTGCGTTGCCCGGAGCAATAAAGTCTATTAATTAAAAAAAATAATCTTCATAATAAAGGCAATCGACGTTAGCCTTTATTATTATTATAATAATAATAATAATAAAGGCTTTTGTCAACGATAACGAGGCGTATCTTTCGGTCGTGAAATTTCGCTAGGTTTCATCGCGTGTGTAAGACCTTGTGGCCCGCTCGAATGAGAAATGGAAGCGTATCGAATTATTTGGGATCGAACGAAAGAAGACGCGACGGGGACGATGCCCTGTCATTTAAATAAGGTCGATATGTTAGGTGAAAAAAGCCTGGGGGCAGGATGAATAAAACTGAATAAAAAATGAGCCCTTGTTTTCGAACTTTTTTGATAAACAATCGTTTATTAGTTTCCTTCTTCACAGTTATTCGAAAGGAAAATCTATACACTAAGAAAAAAGATTTATTGAGGACAAAGAAGTTTGTCTCCCGGCGAATAAGTACTACGATTGTATTAAGGGAAGATATACACCTACCGGTGCAGAAATTTTGGCAGGGATACAGCTGGACTCTGACTTGTATCCCGGGCTCCCAGTCGGGATCTAGTCCGATATCGGATCAGATTCGAAGACTAAATGTAAGATCCGTAAACTGGATTCCATTAGGGATCCAGAACCGGATCCTTTAACGACTCTAAATAGATTCCCCATGGAATCATTGAGGAATCTGGGAAGGATCACGGGTGAATACAGGCTGAAATAAAATGTCAAAAATGGAATTATGACATGTTAAATTTATTATAAAAATATATAACATTTATAAAGTTTTTGTGCATTAAACTATCAGTAAAAAAAAATTTGTCCAAAGATTCAAATGGCAGATCGCGCTCATCGCGAGATTTTGATGTGAATTAAAAAAAATTCACATCAAAATCTGTGAATGCAAATGTATTGACAAGAAATTATAAATACAAAAAAATTCACAAAATTAGTTGTGAATTTTTTCGTATTTAAGACAAATTAAAATCAAATTCAAAATGATTAGATTAAAATTTGCCCCAAAAGTGAGTTCGTACGTATTTTGAGAGAAAACATTGCCTCGAGGCAAAGAAATTTTTGCACATAACTTTTTGTGCGAACATTTCTTTGCCTCAACACAATGTTTTCTCTCAAAATACGTTTACACCTGTGGTGTAAATTTTAATATAACTGTCGTGAATTCGATTTTTATTTTCTTCAACTTGAGGAAATTCACAACTCATTTTGTGATTTTTTTCATATTTATAATGTAATATTTGAAACTCACAACTTTTTTTGCAAAAATTTCTTTGCCTCGACGAAATGTTTTCTCTCGAAATACGTAAGAACTCACGGTTGGTGTAAATTTTAATCTAATCATTGTGAATTTGATTTTAATTTGTCTTAAATACATGTTTATACCCACCGACATGTCGGTGGGTATGAACAGAGACTTATTCCCCAAAACCGGTATCCCGGTTAGAATCCAACTTGCATCAGTATCGGAATATGTACGACGACGATGGCATAATTTTGAAAATTTTGGCATCACGTGTATTTTCGGTATTAGTATGTAATTCCTATCTATAGATAGGAATTTTATAGATAGGAATCTATAGACAGAAATTCCTATCTATAGATAGGAATTCCATAGTAATACAGAAAATAGACGTGACGCCAAAATTTTCAAAATGATGCCATCGTCGTCGTACATATGCCGATATTGATGCAAGTTGGATTCTAACCCGGATACCGGTTTTGGGGAATTCATGACCAATCCTGATCGGGATTTGATCGGACATAGGGTATCCCGGTCAAAATTTCTGCATGGGTAGGAGCCGGAAAAAAGGTCATTTTTGTGAATTTTTTCAGGGTAAACTATTTGAAATTTCGGATTGGGGTTTCAATTATCTAAAAGTATATACATTCAAAAATATGTTTAATTTTCTTTATTTAAAAATGCCAAAAATATACAAGGATATTGTATGATCCTTGGAGCGTCGTAAAAAAATCTGCGTACACGGTACCAACTGGCGTTTCTTCAAAAATCATCTGAAAAAAAAACCAAAAAGATTAATAAATTAGATACTATTATGTAGTATTTGTCATAGCCGATTTTGAAAATATTGATTTATGACAAAATGGCGGACGTTTGAACATAAATAGTGATTTTTGGGCCAAAAATTAGTTATTATTTTGCCTATAAAACAACACCTAAGTAATGGAAAAAAAATCCTATGTCAAGTACTAGATAATGGTGTATAGAATAACCACAAAAAACCTCAAGGCAATCGGTTCATTGGTTTTCGAGAAATTTTGGGTACCGATTTGAAAAACGTGGTTTTGAGCAAAACGCGTTTGAAAATTTGGGAATGAATAAATCATGAAATTTGTCAACTTACGTGAAATCATCGACATCGGGCCCATAGTGTAGGTCTTTTACGGTCGACGAAATGTTCATAGCTTCTAAATCCTCGACCTCGACCATCTAGGTGTATAACTCTCCTTAATAGCTAAGACATTTTTTTATTTAAGTCTATGTTCAAGATTTACTAAGAATTTTTCTTAACATCTAATAGGATATATGTTAGAACATATAAGTGTTTTATATCCGACAAATAGAGTTTTTCTCAACATCTAATAGGATTTTTCATAATCCCCCAGCTGGTTTTTTTCCAAGGAATTGTGTAATTTCACCCGTCATTATTTTTTCACTTGAACGTTTTTTGTTCTCACTTTATATTGTTACTTACACTTAAATCATGCCTCACTTTCGAGTTTCTCACTTCCGAAACGCAACACTGACACTTGTGCCAAAAGCATTGGCATAGGAAGAAGCTACATGGTGAGCGTATGCGTGAGCGCATGCGCGCATTAGCATCATAGTCGCGAAATGCGAGGTTTTCGTGATTGGAAAGTAGTATTTATTTGATTTGAGGAAATATTTATTCAAATTTTCTATTTTAAATATGGCTTTTAATTGATGTTAAAAATCGGCACGTAAAAAAACATATTTGGTGACGCCGAATAAATGCTGTAGTTACAATCCCATAAAAACTGTCTCCATACGAATAAACATTTATTAATTTCCAATAATTTATGTTCTAATGTGCCAATTTATTAGAACATAATAAATCATTTTTCTGAGTGTAGATGCCTCTTATCAGTATCTTTTCGAAGCAACCCCATTTATGTCCTGCTTTTTTTTAGTTCCTGAAAAAAAAGTTTTTCTAATTTTTTTTCGTGTTCTTCTGTAGCTCAGGATTTTTTTTCTTTAGTGTATGTACTTTCTTCTTAGAAGTTTTTTTTTTTGAGCAATTAAGAGTCATTCAGACTGGTATAAGTGTTTCTTTTTATCATCTGAACTTTAGTGACTGATCCTCTTAAACCTATTTTTTTAATGACGTTGAAGTTTGCATCGTTGGAATGCAACGAGAATTAATCCTTCTTAATTACTCTATTTTTTTTGTCGATTTAAGCTGTGAAAGGCTCTCACATTGCTAGACATTTATGACCTCAATTAGTAAAAAATGGCTTTGGATAAAAGGGAAAAATAAAGAAATGAAAAATGTTATCGATTTTTAACTTTTAACGAAAATCTGAGACATAGTTCAATTCGTTATTTATTGATTGTTCAATAGTCCACTTCATAACGACAACACAAGTAAAAAAACGCAAAGAAAGTACATATACAGAAGAGGAAAATAAACATGCTTTTTCTCGAAAAGTACAAAAAGATGGTTGAGCGTGTTATGGGGTTAATTCAACATGTTACCACTAAGCTGAAAATTTTTCTGGACCTTTATACCCTCTTTACTGATCATCCTGTGCAGTTTGAATGCGATGCACAGTACCGTTTTTTAGAAAAAAAATCGGCAACTCGACGTACTTCGTGGGCTGATTACATTACGCTTGTGGAAAACTCCCGATCATTTTTCAGTACATTAATAATATCTGCTAAGTGAATGTGACCACGGAGCTGAAAAAATAAGTATGGTTCGACTAATTATCGGACTAACCCCTGGTACCGTAAAAATGAGGATCCACAATACCATTATAAAATTATTAATGTTTTTGATAGGAAATTTGTGCAAAAATCAAGCACACAAAATATTAGACTGTGCAGTCATGGCAACGTCGTAGACGGCACAAATGCTACCTATCTTATCGATATTCGGTAATGAAGCCCAGAAACCTCAAACTACTCGGTCAGGATCATTAACAACGAATATTATTGGTACTTATTCTCTTAATTAGCAACTTAATATTAAGTAAGCAACTTAATATTAGCAACTTAATAACAACTAATTTACTTAATATTAATTTCACAACTGTGTTCAGAAATTATACATTTCTAAACATTTCTAGTCAAAGACAAGATAACGCAGATTTTTTTCGTACATACATTTTTTTTAGAATATCGCAAAATTATTAAATTTTTTGATTTCTTCGAGATTATAGACAGCTTTAGTACCAGAGTTGGGTGTAATTCTATTTATAAATACGAATACGAATTTATTCACATCGTGAATTTCATGTGAATGTAAATACAAATTTATTCATACTTTACTTATTTGTATTCACATGCATGCATAAAAATACAATTGTATTCACAAATATTCCGAACATACAAATAAATTCACAGAAAAAATTTCACAAAAAAATGTGAATATTTACAAATAATCCTGTGAATTAAAAAAATTCACATCAAAGTCTGCGAATGCAAATGTATTCACAAAAAATTGCAAATACAAAATAATTCATTTGCATTCACAGATTTTTATGTGCATTTTTTCAATTCTCATGATTTTTTTGTTAATTTATTTGTATGTTCAGAATACTTGTGAATACAATTGTATTTGTATGCAAGCATGTGAATACAAATAAATTCGTATTCAGACTTGTGAATGCGAATTTATTTGTATTCGTATTTACAATAAGTGAAGTATGAATAAATTTGTATTTACATTCACATGAAAATCACGATGTGAATAAATTCGTATTCTCATTTATAAATAGAATTACGCCCAACTCTGTTGAGTACACACTTTTCCTTTCCAGCGGAATTTTTTTACTCGGACCGATATTCATTTTTGACAGCTCCTTGGGCCGATATTGAGGTTACGAACGGGGCGCATATGTCTCTAACTTCACGACACTTCTGCCAACCTGAGCATTATGATATACCACGATTGACAACTTTGCCAATTTTTTTCGCGTTAATTGAGTGAGAAAGAGTTATAGAAAATAATTATACAAAGTAATGAAAACACTTAATGTAATCACCGAATATTCAAAAATGCATATTTTTAAAAATAGATGTAGCAAAATAGTTCGAAGACGTTCGTTTGATATTATGGTTTTTTGAAATTTAACAGTTGGTAACAGTCAAATGGCTCCATGCATAAGCATAGGGCACTCCCCTCGTGCTTCACCCTTGACGGCTAAACCCCATAACAACCTTAAACATAGATGGCGGTTATTCGGATAGGACACTTTTTGGGCCACCCTATATGTGTGTGTGTGTGTGTGTGTGTGTGTGTGTGTGTGTGCGTGTGTGTGTGTGTGTGTGTGCGTGTATGGAATTCGTATCATAAAAGCTTTCATCTCGTCCCGCACGCTGCTCGCGTACCCAGAATTGTCAGGCTGTTCTTACGAGCTTCCGAGGTAATGGCAATAAAAAAAAGCGAAGAGGGGAATAAAATAGGGTTCGAGCGAGTGGGAAGAGCAGTCGCCTATTCTGAAGCTCCACATAAATATTTCGATACACCCATCAGAGTAGATACGTTTTTACTTCTTTCCCATTCTCCCCCACATCTGCCTCGATTTTTTTTTCATTTTTCATCAGCCGCTTATTGCCTTTTCGCAACATGAATTAATTTCTCATCCAGATACGCAGCAGCAACGACAACGCCACTTTTTATTTTTCTGCCTTCCCTCTCGCGAATAATACACGGTGAGGTTAGTACGCTCTTAAGAAGGTTGGAGCGTTAGCCACAATCCAATGTTAAATTTAATTAAAAAAATAGATGTTATTGTTTACACTATACTGAGTCTTTACGAATATTTTGAACTTTATTTACCACCAAACACCAGAGATAAAAAATTGTTTAATGTATGTAATTTAACGTACGGTTAGATGGCCAAGACTTTCACACTAAAGGTTATGTAATTTTTATTGTTATTTAGCACCAAGATAAACCATTTATAAGAACGGATTAACGCAAACTGAACCTTTGTGAACATTTGGAAAAAAAAAATCCTCATCTTGCTCATCGTAAACCATGGGCCAATAATCTCGTGACGTAAATATGAATAGGCATAATTATGAATTACTCAACATTTCATTGTGAATTGTATAAAACATTCATTGTCGTAGTTTTTTCATAATAATCATCGACAATGTTATGCTTTTTTCAAGTTGGTAGTAACACAAAAGTTTTTCTACTTTATGTAATAAAAATGTTAAAATGCATAATTTTGCCCTTTAATTATATATTTTTAAAAATTAGCATATATAGAATAAATCTGTACCTCGTATGCATTTTTTGGAGGTTCATTGAAAAAAAAATGCATAAACCGTCATTTGACTCAACTGAATCGCTCCAACCTCCTTAAGTTCGTGCCTAGAGCGCGTGGTATATCGCGATATGTGTGTACCTCTGTCCGTATGCGTCAATATATATATATATATATATATATATATATATATATATATATATATATATATATCGAAATTCCTTATTCCTATACTTGTGTGCCTTGGCAGCTTCAAATTTGCGAGAACTCCATCTCAGGATATTACCATCCTGTATGTAGGGAAATATGCATGCGCAAAGGTACTTCTAATAATAACGCATGCACATAGGACCGTACTCTCCTTTCCGCTTATGCGCACTCGGAAAAAACGTATTTCTCGGCATAAATAAATTATAAATACAAATCATATAATTATACATATACGTATATATATATATATATATATATATATATATATATATGTAGCAATTTTGTTGTTTTATTATAATCTTTTATTTATTTATACTCTGCCACAAACATTGAGCAATATAAGCTATTTTTAATGCAAATGCGAATCAATTCATGAAACAAGAACAGCACGTAAGATTGTTCCTTACAAAGAAAATAATAATACTAACGATATCAATAGCATATCAGCTTTTTCTCACAAAGAGAACAATGGCAAGCATTTTCTCAGAGAAGAAGTCGAAGTGATTCCAGATCAACTTCGAATTTAAATCTTTAATTTTTTTTCTCGAGTCCATTGACTTACTCCAATTACCTACTTGGTTGCCATTACATTGATTATATTTATCAGTCCGATTCAAAATGATCATTGGCAGTGCACATGACGATTTTGATTGAAATCAATGATAAATATAATTGCGAAATTAATTCGATCAATTGTGAAATAATTATCAACTTAATGAAAGAATTGTGATATAATTATGCAATTAATAAATGGATTATGAAATGAATGAATTGAATATTAAATAATTACAAGAAGTGGAAATATTAGAGAGGTAGAGGAAAAAAAATAAAAAGAGGCATAAAAGTAAAAACGGACCAAGAAATCCAGTATGATTGGGGCAAGATCGAGGCGTCGACATACTGCAAAGAATATAAAAATAGGAAAATAGGAATACAAATGGAAAAATATTGGGAAGATACGACAATTAGCGGCGGGATGAACGTAGGCAAGGATGAGATGCGGGAGTGTGGTGAAAAATATGAAAAAGGATTACGTGGACAACAAATGCAGAATGTGCAGTGAAGGAATGGAAGGTTGGAGCCACATTTGCGAGTGCCCCGAAGCGAAGGGAAACATCAAGCAGGCAATCGTGGCCGAATTGGAACAATGGTTGAGGAACAAAAAGGCGGAGGAAATCGATCAGAAAATAGAGGCGCAACTAAAATCGAAACCGGTAAATCAACTGTGTAACTACGCGATGTAATTCGAGCGGCTAGGAAAGCAAGATAATAGAAAGTAGGTTTAAGCATCCAACAAATTATATCAAATTTATGTAAACCTATGTAAGTGGGGATGGGAAGGGCAAGTATGTAAACACCCTTTAAGGGTATACACGGAGATAAATAATACTACTACTATTAAATAATTACGAAATGAATCAATCAATCGTTAATAATAAATCAAATTGATGATTATAAGGGAAATTTATGATTATGCTAGCCATTTATGAAGCTGAGTGTATTTAATGATTATGGAAGGAATTAATGAGTATAATTGATAATATCGATTATTATTGATGACTGAGTACCATTGATGATTGTAAGTATCATCAAAGATTATGAGTACCATCGAAGATTATGAGTGTCATCAAAGATTATGACCATCATCGAATATAATATCATTGATGATTATTAGTAGCATTGCTGATCACGAGTAACATCGATGATTATAAGTATCATTGATGATTACGATTCTATTCAAGGGGTTACCCCCACGTGCGATTTTGAAAAAAATCGATTTTTTTCATTGCATTTTTTTTTGTAGTATAAGTATCTGAGAATATGTGCTGAAAATTTCAAGTCGATCCAAACAAAATTGACTAAGATATGAGCGTTGAAAGAAAAGAATCCGTTGTGTAAACGACCGGCTAATTGAAACTTTAAACGCGTTTTTCTCAAAATGGCATTTCTGAAGTCGGTGACCAAAATTACTCGAACACTAATGAACCGATCTTCTTGAAAATTTTCAGGCTTCTTTAATACATAAAAATGTAGTCTTTAATCGTTCGATTTTTTTTTCGAAAAACATGGCCGTTTTATAGCCAAAAAACGGCCGTTTTTTTCGTTAAAATCGAACCATTAACTTTAACTGTCCGCCATTTTGTGAAAAATGAATATTTTTTAAAATCCTTCGATTAAAGACTAGTTTATACTTATATTTGACTAAATCCATCCGCATTTTTTTTTTCAGTTGATCCAATTCGCCGCAATGTTGGTCATCGCAAACCGTGTATATAAAAACATTATTTCATTGACGGCCATTTGCCGCTAAACAATGTAATATTATTCAATAACAAAAATTACTGAAAGTTCTTCAAGATGTGTTCTTTAAGATGGTATATTGATCGATTAAAAAAGTTTTGTAGTTTTCTTTAAAAAAATTCATGAAAAAGGCCTTTTTTGCGCTACAAGTGGGGGTAACGCCTTAAAGATCATTGGTAATCAATGACGTCGTGACCGATTGAAGTGTCGCTATTCAAATTAGCAAAAACAAATACAAAGAAAGTCCTCATACAGGATAATCGCCCTCCTTGTCAGCAACAGAAACACGTGGACCCGAATTCCGCGGCGATGTTTACAAAAGCTCAAAATGAACGGTGCGAAATTCGTTGCCCCGCGAGGCACCCTCGCGGCGCAAATGACTGAATTCACCCTCAACGAAGTTGCCTTGTATCTGTTTGGTTTATTAGGAGAGAGAAAAAAATGGTACACGAGGGATCTGGGATCACAGTGGTCCTTTGCCACACGAGTTGTATGAATCCACCACAGCGTGCCAATAACTCCCAGAGATTTTTCCTTTTTACACGGTCTTTATTGTGTGTGTTTTCCGTTCCCGGTACGCGTGGGTGTGTGTGTGTGTGTGTGTGTGTGTGTGTGTGTGTGTGTGTGTGTGTGTGTGTGTGTGTGTGTGTGTGTGTGTGTGTGTGTGTGTGTGTGTGTGTGTGTGTGTGTGTGTGTGTGTGTGTGTGTGTGTGTGTGTGTGTGTGTGTGTGTGTGTGTGTGTGTGTGTGTGTGTGTGTGTGTGTGTGTGTGTGTGTGTGTGTGTGTGTGTGTGTAAGTGTGTGTAAGTGTGTGTAAGTGTGTGTAAGTGTGTGTAAGTGTGTGTGTGTCAGTGTGTGTGTGTGTGTGTGTAAGTGTGTGTGTGTGTGTGTGTGTTTGTGTGTGTGTGTGTGTGTGTGTGTACGCGGCTCATTCCCTTCTTTAGGGAAAACGCCCGGGGCATTTTCGAACAAAGCTCTGGTTATCACAGCAATTACCCGGGGTATTGTGAGCTTTGGGAGGTAAAACGAGGAGGAAAGAAACCGAGATATTATTGACGTTGCATCAGGAGAACCCTGTTACCAATAGTTAAGGCGTTATACGCAATTGCAAGGCCAAAAAAAGTCGTTTTTTCTCGAATTTTTTCTGGAAAAGGATTTCATTTGGGCAAAACGAAAAGTATTAAGCAGTGTAGTGGCATCTATTAGCTTTAGATTGGCTTTTTTTTATTTTCAAAAATATTCATTAACGTTGCTCCTGTAGGAAGTGTCCTGGAGGTCCCCGAAAAAAAAGTGTCCGGCGGTGAGCAAAGTATCTCCGGTTTGGATTATCTAAAATGAAAAAACCAAAAAGATTCTTTTAGGGGATAGATGAAACTAGGTATTGATCGAAGGAATACTGGAAATTTTAATTTTTCACAAAACGGTGGCTCCGGAAAGAAACAATTTCGATTTTCGACCAAATTTTTTTTCGTTTCATCGTTGAAAAAAAATAGAAATAATTATCGGAAATCGTATTTCTTTGATCAATAACTGAAGAATATATCTGACAAGGTTGTGTTAAAATTGCAGACCGATCGGTCGAGTCGTTTTTGAGAAATCGTGCTCACCGACTTTGAAAACACCGTTTTGAGAAAAACGCGTTTGAAGTTTCTCGGAGCGTCCTTACGTATTTGTGTGTATTTCCGAGAATATTCGCTGGATCGATTTGAAATTTAAAGGGGATATACTCACATATTTGTACATTCCGAAAATGCAATTTAAAAAAATCGATGTTATTAAATTTCTAACTGCGTATAACCCGTTAAATCCTCCTTGTTCTTCCTTCGGCAAAAAGTTTCAACCGCGAAATATCCCGGCCCAAAAATGACCAAGTTTATCGAATAATGAAAAAAAATAGCCATCGCATTACAGTTGAGGAATTGATCGAGAAGAAAATATCTTTTGAGAGCTTATTGATGGAATGTTTTTATTGTCCAATCCACGGAGGAATATCCCTAATGTTCCCTTTCATTGTGGAACTGATGGATTATTTTAGGAATAAATAAAAGTGATCATCCAGGATGAATGTTTTCGAAGATGCGTTTCCTGGCGTGACATTTGACTGGGCTCGCAGCTGTAAAAGTGACAATAGATGCGAGCCCAGGGAGAAAATTGTCACAGCCAATTGTTTTGTCCCAAATGAATTTTCACCAGCTCCCAATCAATTTCAAAGGCGAAATGGCGCACTCGCGAGCGCCAAGGGTCGATTAATGGGCAGGACGATAATGTGCGAATAAGGGCGTTGGGAAAAAGTGGTTGGAAAATGGTTTAGAATGTAATCGGTGCGAATATGGACCCTTTGATAAATTAAGCATCGGCAGAATTTTTGATGATCCAGTTTTTTGACTACACATTTGGCAATTCGCTTATTTCGGATTGCTGAGAGATGGGGTGTTGCTTATAACCGCTCGTTTCCCAACGCAACGGCGTATCATGCCGGCACGAGGACACAGGGAAACTGAGGAAAACCTGCGCTGATTCTATATTGGCACCCCCAGTTGCGTTCGCGCCTTTAATAGGCCGAGCGCAAGCCATGGTTGAGCGGTCACCCATCCGAGTATTGGGCCAGCCCAACCCTGCTTCACATGGGTGATCGCCGAAGCGGCGCACTCACGAACATCGCCGATCTTGCGACGCGACATACACTCGCGCACGTATGTGCTGATGCCACGGATTATCAATTCAATTTAGATCACTCGAAATACATTCCGCCGTCGTATAATCCAGCCAATGGACGTTTTCATGGCGAACATGAAGGCTTTTACTGCACGGTATCCGTCTATCAGCAGAATAAATCTGCACGAAACGACGCCTCGTCTCCGTGCGGTCCGGCGTTGCGATATAACCGTGGGGAAATTGAATGTCAAATGAACGTTGACATCATCGCGAAAGGCGTCGAGAGAAAATCACTAGCCTATCAGCGAATCAGCTTTCCTTGACGAAGCTCATAAGTGAATTAAACGGAAAAATCAATCATATTCCTTTTTTCAATTAGAAATTATCATATCTATATGCCTGAGAACTGAGAAAATGAATGTCAAAACGGGGGTCCATATTACCACCAATTCCGCCACGACACACTCGCGCTATGTAGAAGATGTTTTTCCGGTATCGATCAAATGTTGGAGAAATAACGGACTGAATCTACTATTCGTGTATACACGGTGCGGAGTTTCGTTGGAAGACAAAAAAAGTCACCTAAAGTACGATGGATGAGTTTATAGGTGGTGAGCGTGGAAGCCACCAAAGAATTTTCATCCCCCGTGGCTGTATCGCTACCGGCAATACTTTCAAACTAATATGTCACACTATAAAAGATGCAGGAATTCAAAGAGGGAAGTGGTAAAGATTTCTCTTTACAGAACCCCCTCCAGCCGATGCTTATCAATAATGGAAGAAGTAAAAGTTGAAAAACCAAGATGGAAGTATTCACATGCTCAGACATGTCGACAAACACCTTCAAAGCAAAGTAGGGACTTCATTGAATTTCTGAATATAAGAAAGCGAAGGGAAATAGCTCTCATAATAATAGCGAATTAGTATTCCTAAAGCTAATTTCATTGCCATTCAATATGACTTTGTACCTATCCAAAAATAGTTTATATTTTTTGGATAGTTGTGACGAAGTAACCAATTCTTTCATTCCTCTAGCATAAGGACTTGGAATGCGGTTATTATCTTGCTGGTACTTCAACGCCTGATTGAATGACATCAAAATGGCTCCTGAGTACCCTCAAGTTACTTGATCGCATAACTGGATGTCATTAAAATGGCTTGATAAGCATCCTTAAGAAACTTTGACGCATGACTAAATATCATCAAAATGTCATATTAACCATCCTCAAGGACATCAACGCATGTATAAATGTCAACAAACTGACTTGACGACTGTCCTTAACAAAACTTTGATGCATGGCTGTATGTCATCAAGATGGCTTGATAACTATCCTCAAGAAACGTGGACGCATGACTGAATGTCATCAAAATGACATAACGAGCATCCTCAAAAAACTTGAAGGCATCACTGAATGTCAACAAAATGGTTTGACGACTATCTCCAAAAAAACTTGAACGCATGGCTCAATTTCACCGAAATGCCTTGATGAGTCTTCAAGAAACTTAAACGCATGACTAAATATCATCAAAATGGCATGATATACATCCTCAAGGACTGGAACACATGGCTGAATGTCATCAAGATGGCTTGATAACGATCCTCAAGAAACGTGGACGCATGACTGAATGCCATCATAATGCCTTGATGATTGCCTTCAAGAAACTTAAACGTATGACTAAATATCATCAAACGGCATGATGTACATCCTCAAAGACTGAAACACATGGCCGAATGTAGTCAAACTGGAATGACGAGCATCCTCAAAAACCTTGAACGCATGATTAATCATCAAGAAGATTGATTTAAAGAAGCACTACAATAATTGAACCAGAAATGAAGAATACGTATTGATGTCAGTGTGTGTGCACCAGACATAAGGATTCCTCGAGACTTGGCAGTGGTCCACGTGTGCGTTTGAGCCAGGATGAAGAGAGAGAGAGAGAGAGAGAGAGAGAGAGAGAGAGAGAGAGAGAGAGAGAGAGAGAGAGAGAGAGAGGAAAGAGAGAGAACGAAAAAGCATGAATGCACGTGCTCGACACTCTTTCTCGCAGGCATCAGTGCTCCGGATACTAAATAAAACAGTGGAAGAGTTGGATGAAGAAGAGGAAGAACAAGACACGACGAGACAAGAGGCCACCAAGGAGCAAGAGTGTGTGTGTGTGTGTGTGTGTGTGTGTGTGTGTGTGTGTGTGTGTGTGTGTGTGTGTGTGTGTGTGTGTGTGTGTGTGTGTGTGTGTGTGTGTGTGTGCAACGTGTCCTCGTTGAGTCGGGCAACCCCTCAGGACGGCTTGAATACCAATGTCCCTGATGGGACGAGAGATTTTCTTCCTCCGCTTCCCTTTTTTCCGATCTTGGACTTTCTCAGTTTCTCTCTGGAGCTTCACCGAGTGCTGAAGATGTTCACGAGCCAGAAGTGAAGAAAATGGGGGTAGAACGAGGATGAGCACGGGGAGCATGTCTGGACTACATTTTTTATTTCCTTCGGGAAGTCCCAGCCTGGCCTATCCTCGTATACGTACGCAGCGAAAGGAACGGGTTTAACAGTAGATCGTGGGCAGTGCGGAATGGGAAACACTTCCAGAGGCGCTGGCCTGTCTCCTGCCATCCAGAGGATTAAAGGACAAAGAGCTAAGCTCACCCGAAGGTCTTCTGCCTTCGCTTGACAAATAAAGACACTTCACGTACTTCTTTCTTCTCCACGGGGGCTTCAACTTACAAAACGAGTTTCGCCGTACACAAAGTCGTTTTTCAAAAACAACTTCGACGTTGTCGTTGAAGTACAGATCCGTTAACGGGAGCTCGCGTTCCGGCTTTGTGCGTTCTCGTCTCCGCAGATGACACGAAGAATCCAATGGACAACAAAGCGGAATGTTGTAGACAGGTGTAGGATGAACAGCGACAAGTGTCAGATTCCCATGTGTTCATCATTGAACATTCCTTTCCATGTCTATTCTCCAGATGCGTTGACGACCAAGCTGCCTAAAGGACCACGTGAAACCTTCCAATCCCGATGATCCATTTCGCATACACGTCACTCATTCCACCCACCTCCGACGACCTCCTGCACTCCAGCTCCAGCTTTCCCATCCATGTCATCTGATTTATTCCGCTTGGGCTGCTATGCATATTCAGCCTCAACCGAACAAGAATCCTCCGAGGATTACCAAATGTGGCGGATGGAAAGACATTCCATCCGGACTCATCAGCGACCAGTCGCGTTTGGACACCTACTTCCCACAGCCTTCCCAACTTTATAATCTTCTCTTCCACCGCAAAGCAACAAAACCCTCAGGCTTTCGAGTGGAAACATCGAGGCCAAAATGTTGATGAATTCCGCCACGGTAACCCCAAAAACCCAAAGGCCACAAAAGCGTATTACACAATCCAAAGACCGCTTCCAAATGATCATCAACTTTTGAGCGTTTTTTCCATGACATTCCAACAAACGAGTCGCAATGGTAATTGTTGTGAAAGAGGCAGAATGGAGCGGTAAATAGAAGGTTGGAAAGGGGCGAAATTACAAGGATGGTTGCGTCTGCGAAAGAGCCACGAGCTCGTCGGCAGGCAGGTCGGTAAACTCCGTGACGCGTTAAAATGGAATTCTTCTGGGGCATCCACGAGGTGGGTCGTGAAAGCGAGCATGAGGGTTGGTATTTTCAACCGGCACACAGCGGAATATTGACGCTTTGGTATCTCAAGATTCTAGGATCTCAAGCACACCGCATATATATTCGAAGGAAAGGGGAGCGAAGAGCCAGGAGAAGGAAGGAGGATGGGTGTGAAATTTGTAGCTCGTCTCTGAGATATTCTCTCGCTTGAAGATGCGGTCGCTACTTGGACGAAGGGAAAGAGAAAGAGACAGAGAGAGTGTGTGTGTGTACGAGGGAAAAGGTTGATAATTCAATTAGCTATGAAATGGCACGTTGATCCTTTAATCCCCGGCCCTAAAGGGGTACATACGCACACCTGCGGTGTACGTGCCAAAATGAGTTTCAACTAGCGCTACGGCTTTCCACGTACGTACTTTAATTCAACTGAATTCGTCGTGACGATATTGTACCCAGGCAGTCAAGAGTTCGTGACAAAAGTGTCCAGAATTTCGACAATTACTGTGGCTGAGATTCGAATGAAAATGTTATATGGGGATAGAAAGAACAACTTATTGGAGCAGGATTGGAATGAGTTAGCGAGTTAGAATTTTTCTGGCAGCTGTCAAAAGTGACAGCTGTCACTTTTGAGAGCTGTCAGAAAAATTGTAATACTGTGGCTGAGATTCGAATGAAAATGTTATATGGGGATAGAAAGAACAACTGATTGGAGCAGGATAGGAATGAGTTAGCGAGTTAGAATTTTTCTGGCAGCTGTCAAAAGTGACAGCTGTCAGTTTTGACAGCTGCCAGAAAAAATCTAAGTGACAGCTGTCACTTTGGACACCTGTCAGAAAAATTCTAACTCGCTAACTGTTTTATGAGGTGCTAAAATGTTGTGTGAGGATAGAAAGAACAACTGATTGGAGCAGGATTGGAATGAGTAAGCGAGTTAGAATTTTTCTGACAGCTGTCACTTTTGACAGCTGTCAGAAAACCGTTTCCCACCCCCATTATCAGTTTTTGCCTCAAGTTGTTAGGCTTCGAGGAACAGCGACCGGAAATTCCATGACTTGATGTTTGAAGACATGTCCATCCATCGTATAGTACGCAATGACCCTTTGGGACACAAAAGGATGAAAATGAGTTTTTCATTCTGGCAACAGCAATTTTTAGTTTCGTGCCAACGTGGTCGATTCACCACGAAATACACAGCGCCCTTCGCGCGTTGGTCCAGGGGTTGAAGATCGATTTGTCCGTCCATCAGATATTCCGTTGCTCACTTGTGTACCGGAAAAATCGATCGAAAACTCTCTTCTGGCCGCAATCTCTGTCAACGATACGAGCTTGCGGATCGACTTCTGAGAACGAATTCGTTCCCAGCTGCAGAGAACTCGCTCGACGAGTATCGCACACAGAGTCACGTACCAAACAGCATCAAATATTTCGCGGAGGGCTGATCGAAACGTTTTGACATTGTGGACTCTACGCGACTCCATTTCACATGCCTGATCTGTTGTCGGGTATACTTCATGTGCTTCTCGCGCACGACATACGACCCCGCAATATGCTGGGAGCAAGCGACGGCGTTTGTTTTTGCAGAATAAAAAAGGAAATTGACTGGGGGCTTTTGCACCCTTGACGATTCCTCTTCCCATCACGATTTTTTTTTTGGCTCTTTCGCTTCGATGGGACGAAAAAGTTGTGGAAACAATGTAGTCAGGAAAATTTTTCACTTGGCTATTAAGGGGTCTTCTCACTTGAGACGCTAAAAAAGGCTATTCTCATTAATTTTTTTGATAGGTTTATATTATAGATATTGTTATAACAGTTGTCAAACTTAATAAATACACTTTCGAGATACATTTAATTTTTTAATTTATTTATTTAAGTCATTATTTATAGACGAAAATGGAGGTTAAAAAAATGTCCTGAAAAAATTGTAGGTCTGCGCTGTTGATGAAATCTTGGAGATGGATCATCCGAAAAAAAAAAATCAAACGGTTTTAGATTCAGTATGTTAATGACTATAGCGCATATCATACGATTTTTGATATACGTAAAAATAACATAATGGCGGACATTTTTCGAAAAAACAAAAAAAACGTTTTTTCACCGTTTTTGGGAAACAAAATAGTAACTATGAAAATTTAAAAAAAATCCTTGATATGCGCTATAGCTATAGTTGTAAAGAATATGTGGTTAAAATTCAATAAGGATCGGTTCAGTAGTTTCGAAGATTTTATTAACAAGCCGTCAAAAAACGTTGTTTCGAGAAAAACGCGTTTCAAGTTTGTTTGGGTTACATAAATACATGAAAAAAATGTTTAATGTATTTCGAAAGTGTATTTATTAAGTGTAACAACTATTATTAGTATCTATAATATAAACCTATAAAAAAAATCATGAAAATGGCTTTTTCTTCAGCGTCTGAAGTAAGAAGACTCCTTAATATTGAGCGTTTTCAATACAGTTTGGTAACTGCGTAAATTGTTACATTATCGTTATGCAGCTTACCCTTTCGAGCTTTCACTCCTTCCTCCTTTGAATGAAAAATGGATTTTCACCAGCTGCCAATCAACTTTAAGGGAGACTTTGTCCTTGGAGTGCCATATTTCAGGTGTTTACATTTTTTTTTTTTTTTCAAGGAATCGAGTAAAGCTTTTTGAGTGCGGTTTTTTTCTTGCTTTTATTCATAATATACAGAACGTTAAAAAAAAAAATTTCAGTCGGGTTTGCACCATCGAAGTAAAATTGGTGTCCAGCTCGGTAGTCAGGGCACCTGATACGAGCAGTCACCCATCCGGTTATTGGCCCCGGCCAACTGCTTTACTTTTTGAACGTTTAATTCCCATTTCCGTTGACACTAAATACCAATCATGGAATCCTATTCAAAATGATTTCTCTTTGCATTTCGGGGTCTTCGACACGACACTGCAACATCCGGGCACTGAACTAATAAATAATTTCCCTTCGTAGAATATAGTGAGCTTTTACCTTCACCGAATAATTGAAGTTATTATCACTAGTTTCGAAAGCCACGTGATTATAATTGCACGGAGTGCGCAACAGCATGGAAGCTTTCGTGTAATTGAAATCTGGTTCGTGAACATGCAACGCGCCTCCCATATGGAAAATAAAGACCGGTACGTTGTTTTCCCAACGAACGAGAGTGGAAAAACCGTGATAATAATGAAGCCACGTATGACGCACTCGAATCATCGCGGTGATCCGTCTCGTTGATAATGCACCTCGTGCTCTCATCCTCCTCAGGAGAGACTTATCAGTAATTCGTTCGTTGAACTTTCCCATCCCGTGGCATCGCCTATTAATAAAACTCGAGCGTTCGCGGCGTCTGACACGATCGGTACTTCGCGGAACGGCATTCATTGATTTTTCATTTATTATCCGAGCCCTTCATTCATCACACTCGAACTCGTTGAGTCGAGCGGAACGATCTCGCGAAGGCAAGCTGCTTGCCTCCGTACGATCGTAATCATTGGTGGATTTTTCAAAAGTGCCGTGTACGAACGTCAAAAACGGTGATGAAACAGGGTTGGCCGTTACTTGGATGGGTGACCTGCCTTGGTTGGGAAAGACGACCCGAGTGGAAATCTTGTCAGGCTGACCTGATCCCGGGAAAAAAAGTTCATGTCTGAGTGGATATGTTCATAGAAGTTTCTGATATTGTCATACATGTATCAGATATATTTACATCTGACATTTTACAGTATCATATATGATTAGGTCTGATCATATTCCACATCACATATGCATATATAAGATCATATCTGATCAAATACAGTATCTGGCCTGACCATATATGAACTCGTATCTGTTTATACCTGGCTAAGTACCAAGGCGAGTTGGTACCGTAAATTCGTATATGAACATACATGATGTGATATGTGAACGTATCTGTTCGTATAAGATCATATTCAATCAAATACGGTACCATCTGCTATATAGATCTCATATATGTTTTTATCTGGTCAGGTACCAAGGCGAGTTGGCAGCGTGAAACCATATCTGAACATATATGATGTGATATATGGGCAGGCACGTTCATTTAAAATTTTTTCCCATCAGATACGATACCAAACCTGGAAAATATGTGAAGTCTTATACACTCATACCTTATCGTATATGCAGTTCAGTTGTTCACACATGAAAACATCTGAATATATGAAACGATATACGAGGATATGAGACGATATCCGATCAGATATGACACCTCACGTGATCATGAGTGTTACTATAATATTGTTAATTATTAACTCGTCAAGTGATGACGTGTTAATAACCCCGCTCTGTATATGTAAACATTTTAATATCTTCATGACTGCACTAACAAGATTTTATCTGTCTCAACAGGGTAAAATGTGCTCTGATGTAGTCGGAGTCATACCTGGTCTGATGGTTCAGATAAACTATGATTTTATCATATGGGCAGGTCTATTGTTCATAGATGTCTAGGTCTACTGGGATCCACGGTATTTTATTCTTATACGAATAGACAGATCTGGTCCAATAAGATTAGATTTGCCTGACATGATCAGATCTGGCCCAATAAAATCAGATCTGGTCCAACAAGATCAGATCTTGCCTGGGGATTGGATCTGGTCAGACCTGCTGCGATATGGACGGGTCTGCTCTTAGAATGATCAAAATGGCTCTGATATGATCATACATGCCCAGATATAAGAGCATACATGATCTGTCATGACACTACATGAACAGATATTGCCAATTTTTTTGTCTGATCATATCTGATTCTACAGATATGATTCAGATATATTCATATATGAACTTTTTTTCCCGGGATTTTTTATCCGGGTGTGATTACGTTGTAGTGGGGAGGCCTTACTTAAGGTATGCCGCAATTTGCCTGATCTGGTTGGTGTCAGGTGATAGTCAGGCAGCTGGATGTACAGTTTCCTCCGGTTGCCTGATCCAGCTAGCTTCAGGCGATGGTCGAGTAAGTGGACTTACGGCTTGATTCAATTCGCCTGATCTGGCTAGCTTCAAGCAATCATCAAGTAACTGCAACTATATGCAGTTTGGCACCTTCACCACGCCTAACCTCCTATGAAACACTAAACGAACTATATATATTTTTCAGATTTTTATCAACTCGCTAATTCAGCTAACTCGGAGATAATATTTTACACGTGATATCATTTCAAATGATCGTATCGTAGTGATCTTCTCGTCGTACGAAAAAATGTCTTGTACAAAAAAAGATGCATTTATCTAGTCACTTTTTGCAGGTTTAATTAAAAAAAATATTGATGGTAGAGAAAAAACTGTAATGACCAAAGTTGTAAAGCGCTCTATTTCCTACGAGTTTAGTTATTACCATTTTTACTTAAAAATTGTAAATCGCCGAGTTATTCAACAAAAACAATTTCCCATCAAATTTCAGATGACGATATTAACTCAACGCAAGCCCAGCCCACAATGAACCTTACACATGTTGTTTAACACTAATAAAAGAACATTCAGTGTAAATTTCAGCGGGATCAACCTAGTCATTGGGGTTGAAAAATTAAAAAATTAAAGTCTTTTCTTTTTTTGTGTTGTAGTACTTGGAAATTTTTTTTTTTCAAAACATTTCATAGAAGGACATATCTTTTTTGTAAAGGATATTTTTTCGTACGACGAGAAGATCACTAAGATACGATCATTTGAAATTTTATCACGTGCAAAATCTTATCTCCGAGTTGGCCGAGTTAGCGAGTCGACAAAAATCTGAAAAAATGCCACGTACTCAAAATATATTATACAAAAACATCACCAACTTTGAAAACGATTGAAGAAGGTCAGGCTTTTGACCGTTCGAAATCATTTTTTAAATTTAACTTTTTAAGTTTTAAACAAAACATTTTTTAAGTTTTAGATAAAACACTTTTTAAATTTTCGATAAAACTCTCTAATTATCACAATAATATTAACTAGTTGATATCGTTTATGTGATACAACAAATAATTATAGGAATTGATGTGGTCTCTCATGCCACCAAAATGCTGCAATCACTCGGTAGCGCGGGGGCAGCGTGCGTGGCTATAGCTAGGTAAGTTCTAGGTTCGATCCCATGTTGATGCAGAAATATTTTCTTCCAAAAAATCCATTCAGAAGGCCAGGGAATACTAAATAAAACAGTGGAAGTTTTATTTAGTATTCCCTATCAGTTGTAGAGTTCTACAACTGATTATGATACAAAATCATTGTGGTAGAACTCTAAATTAAGGGGTTAGGCCACTCTAGAGGCAGAAAAAATAAGCTTTTTGGGGATCTTTTTTTTCAGAAAAACTAAAAAATAAATCGCGATTACAAAAAAGCGTGTTTATCATACATATCAGTGACGGTATACAATAATGTTTCTCAAGCGATTAATTTCAAAATGGCGGCTGTGCAGCGTTTGTCTCAAAACTTCATTTTTTAAGTTGGCCGGAAACATAACTCAGATGATTTTTTAGACAAATTATTTTTTTCCAAAAATTTGCCAAAAAATCGTAGGATAATTGTTCATAACAAATTAACTATGCAATATAAAAAAAACCCTACATACTTCCATAGACAATGTATTTTTCAAGACATATTCAACATTTCAAGTGAATCGGTTAAAAATTGTCTGAGTTATGTTTCCGGCCAACTAAAAAATGCAGTTTTGAGATAACCGCTGCACAGCCGCCATTTTGAAATTAATCTCTTCAAAAAAATAATTGTATACGGTCACTGATATGTACGATAAACACCCTTTTTTGTAATGTCGATTTATTTGGTAGTTTTTCTGAAGAAAAAAAAAATCCCCATAAAGCCTATTTTTCGGCCTCTAGATTGGCCTAAGGCCTTAAGTATTTCAATTCATTTTGGATTTATGAAATATTCTATTGAATATTCTAAAAAAATATAGTTGAAACAAATACGATCGTAGTAAGAAGCCTATTTGATTCAAAAAGATCCTATTTAAATTCAATATTTTTTTGACAGTGCAATGAAGAATGTGATGAGATGGTGGTTTCCGAAGCAACAGCGAACTTCTCTCTTCGGACTGCAATGTCAGGCCTTCATTTTTCACCCTGACAAGGGTGAAAAATGAAGGCCTGATTTGATTGATGATTGATTTTTTACCCTGATAGACCAAAATCAGAAAAAAAGTGTCACAAAAATGATCAGGGCTTGATAAAAATCCTGATCAAGGCATGAACAAAAAAATCAGGATTCCTCATCAGGTCTTATTTGTAGCCGGAGCAGGATTTCTACTCGAGAAAGGGTTCGTTGGAGCCCTCAAGAATGATTCTGAGCAAGACGAGCACAAAAAAGCCAAACAAACATTCCTTCCTGTTCATACGAACAGGTCAAAACTGTCAAATGACAGAAAGACAAAAACACGAGAAAAGGAAGCACCGAAGTATTGGCAACCCGCACGGAAAACCCTCATTTCCGGTGGACATAAGATATTCCCGTCTACGGAGCATCAACATCTGCAATTTCAGATTAGCCTGAGAACTCGCTGAAATTTCCCAAAGGTGCCAAGACAGGATCTAAATTTTATCCTCGAGAATGAGACCGGAAAAAAAACGCTGTTTACAAACCCCTCGATCACGAAGCCGATGTGTAGCTCCGTTTCTCGCACCGGTCACCAGAATGAATGAGTAGAGAGTGGTACTCTCTCGAGTGAGTCACATCAACCGGTGGTACCGCAGATTCGTCCGCGCTGTTTTTTTTGCTTTTCATTTTGCCCCCGACCTCTCCACCTCCTCGGCGTCCACTTCAATCGCCATGTCCGTCTCTTCGGTCGCGAGAGTTCGCCCTCGGCGTCCGCAACCCCACTTTTCCCCTCTGACGCTTTCGCCCGTCCTGTTGGCAACTCTTTTTTTTTTGTTCCTCGACAGCCTCGTCCGTCGTCTCATTCGTGTCCCAGTCCTCAATGCCCCAGCACGCTCTCCCACCACACGCTGGCGCGCGTGACTAAAAATAGAACGGAACCGCTGACGTCATCGATCTGTTGTCGCAGCGCGGGGGGCAGGGGCCTCCGACAGGGACACCGGACAAAACTATAATTCGTCCCTGGAAACGCCGGGGGTAGCCCGGGTTGCGAAACCAACTACGGTAGCTCTTGCGCAGAGTCAGTGAGACATTTATTGACCTGTGTGAGTGTTGGCCTCCGCGTGTGCGTGTATGACGAGGGAGAGAGATAGCCGGCTGCGAACGCTTTTCTGTATTAATAAACAAGTAGCTGGACGACTGATGGCGATCCACCGTCAAAGAGGGATGATGTCAAAGTTTGCATCGTTGGAACGCCATGATAGCGAATACTGCTCAATGGACAACATTTCTTTTTGCATATCTGAGCTACGAATGTCACTCAATGGTTTTTGAGGATCGTCGTTGGAGATCAGTAGCCTTAATCTGGACAACAAGATTTTGGATGCACTTCAGCCAGTAAAAAAAAATCCACAAATAATTTGGAAAAATCGAGTTATTTTATTTAAAAATTTTCACCGAGTGTCGAAATTAAAAAAAAAATTCTGACGTTTTTTCTCGATGATTACCATTTTTTAACATTTTTCCATTCAAATGGCTGTATCTTCGGCAGGATTTGACGTATTTACATTCGTAAAAAACGAAAATGTGCGTCTTTTTCTAGCCATCAAGAAAAAAATTAATTTACATTTTATAGAACAAGTCAAACGTCCGTTTCATCGCAAAATATGCAAAAATATTTTTTTTCTCAAGGAAAAACACTCGTTATTTTATTTTTTTCAATTTCCCCGAATTGTGAATACGAAAAACGGATTTTTGGTATTTTTTATATTGTGGGATTCCTAAACACTGTGAAGTAACCGCTTTTTTTTCACTAATATTCGATTGAAGAGTGTGGAGCACTCGCTGTATGTTTACCAGATTTTTGAAATACCTATATGTCATATGTATGAATATGTATTTTCACACTCCACACTCTTCAATCGAGTATTAGTTTTTAAAAAAATTTAAATAGCTGTTACTTCATGGTGTTTAGGAATCCCATAATATGAAAAATACCAAAAATCTGTTTTTCTTATTCACAATTCGGGGAAATTAAATAAAAAAAATAACTATCGTCTTTCCTTAAGAAAAAAATATTTTTGCATATTTTGCCCTGAAACGGACGTTTGACTTGCTCAATAAAATCTAAATGAATTTTTTTTCTGAAAGGCCATAAAAAGACGCACATTTTCGTTTTTTACGAATGTAAATACGTCAAATCCTGCCAAAGATACAGACATTTGAATGGAAAAAAGTTAAAAAATGGTAACCAACGAGAAAAAACGTCAGAATTTTTTTTTAATTTGGACACTCAGTGAATATTTTTCAATAAAGTAACTCCATTTTTCACAATTATTTGTAGATTTTTTTGACTGGCTGCAGGGATCGCCTCATATGCGAAAGTAAAACAGAATTTGGAATTTGACCTGATAAAATTTGACATGGTAAAGAGGGTTGTAGATTGCTACGTTGGTTCTAAAGACTGCGATGCCAAGTGGCAATCATCAAGATTAATGATGTTAGACGAACCGGAGGGCCATTTGTTGGGCCCCCAGTAAAATGTGAGTTATTGGAAATCTATCTGGATGTTTGAGATTCTGAATGAGTTTTTTCAAACTCCTCGCTGAACCACTGCCTAGGCCCAGAAAACCGTAGTCCTCGATCAAAGAGTTGGTTGGATTAGGTCGTAAGAACATCTGTCTTGCCTTGTAGGGCTGGAGAGTGCCCTCATAGCGGGGCAACTAGGCTTTCAGGTCCGTTTCAGACCTCATAGTTTCCATTGTGTTCGCAACCTCTTCAACACATCTAATGTGTCTAATGTGGAAAGGATCTACAATTTTCAAGGTGGCTTCTGAGCTCGCGGAAAAAGCATTTGAAAGACGCAAGACACTTGTGATGTTAGTCCAAAGATCAACCGACTGTGCCACTGCTGGCTCTTTACCATTCCAACAAATTTCTCAGGCTCATTTTTGGCTCGTACCCATTAATCTGCGTTTCACCTAACTGACTCTTCCCAGAGTCGAGTCCCAGCTCAGCCGCCTTTCCGCATCCTCAAAAACGGTAAATCACTCCATTTAAGGGGTCTTCTCACTTTAGACGCTAAAAAAAGCTATTTTCATGATTTTTTAAATAGGTTCATATTATAGATATTGATATACAAGTTGTTACACTTAATAAATACAATTTCGAAATACATTTTTTTAATTAAATTTATTCAAGTCACTATTTATAGACGAAAATAGTAGTTTAAAAAAGTTCGATAAAAATTGTACGCCTGCGCTGTTGATGAAATCTCGGAGATGGATCATCCGAAACAAAAAAATCAAACGGTTCTAAAATCAGTATGTTAATGGCTGTAGCGCATATCATCCGATTTTTATATATGCAAAATTAACAAAATGTTGATTTAACAAATTTAATTTAACAAATGAAATTTATATACGCAAAATTAACCGTTAATTTAACAAATTTAATTTAACAAATGTTAAATTAACGAATCAAATTTATATACGCAAAATTAACATTTTTCAAAAAAACTAAAAGAAACGTGTTTTTATCACCGATTGGCAAGAAAATATGTGGATACAATTTCATGCGGATCGGTTCATTGTCAGTAGTTTCGGAGATTTGATCAACAAGCCGTCGAGAAACGTTGTTTCGAGAAAAACGCGTTTGAAGTTTGTTCGGGTTACATAAGTACATTTAAAAAAATTTTAATGTATTTCGAAAGTGTATTTATTAAGTGTAACAATTTTTATATCAATATCTATAATATAAACCTATCGAAAAAAATCATGAAAATAGCCTTTTTAGCGTCTAAAGTGAGAAGACTCCTTAAGGGGAGGTACCCGAGTAAACGGCGAGAAAAACAGGTAAACTTCGGGAATTTTTATCTCCAAAACTAATGTATCGATTGGATCCGGGTTTTTTTTTATTAGAAAATATGTACATTGAGGTTTGTTTAGGAATTTTTAAAAATAAATTCGTTCACTGCAAGCGATTCAAACGCGATTAACCCGAAACATAGTTTTCAAAGTCGGTGCCAGATGTATCTCGAAAACAGCTTGTCCGATTTTGTCCAAATTTGGATACAATATTCTTCGATACTTTTTCTCGTTCACCGCGTAAGATTTTTTTGAAATTTTCATTTTTGACGAAATCGCGACCGTTTTGATTTAACATCCGTTTTTCGTTCGCAATTTCCGACGATTTTGGATTGCATACACATTGCATAAAAAAAGCAATGGTTCAATCAAATGAAAAACCCCTACATGGCGAACAAGAAAAACTATCGAAGAATATTGTATCCAAATTTGGACAAATTCGGACAAGCCGTTTTCGAGATACATCTGACATCGACTTTGAAAACTATGTTTCGAGATAATCGCGTTTGAATCACCTTCCAGTCAACGAATTTATTTGAAAAAATTCCTAAACATACCTCAATGTACATATTTTCCAATAAAAAAAAACCGGATCCAATGGAACATTACTTTTTGAGATAAAAACTCCCGAAGTTTACCTGTTTTTCTCGCCGTTTACTCAGGTACCTCCCCTCAATCAAAATTCTCAAGCTCGCCTTCAAGACGAAGTTGACTAGCATGCGGACACCCAAAATCTCTTGGTCGTTCCATAGTGTAGGGATTCCTTCATATGGCAGATTGGACAACACACCATCAAAAGACAGCATCATTTTGGTTCTTCGTAAAAAAAGAACCCAACAGTTGCGTTCACCACGTTGCTTACTGCAAACAAAAGAGAAAGGCAGTTCCATCAGAGGTGTTCCAGCTCGTGGTCCAAGCAGATAAGTAACCAACTGCACGTTCGTGTCTCCACTGTGATTGTAAACCACCGGTCACGTTCCCCATAACTCTGCTCTTTGAAGTGCCACATCGCACGCACGGCTGGAGTTTCCAGCGAGCGCCATTTCCCCCGGACTATCCAAACGGCATGATCAGCTGTAACTTTGCCCAGGTGAAATTTTCGGCTCGGCCAAGGCAAAGAGAGATCGTCAAGTATGTAACATTCTGGAAAAGATTCCTTTGCCCGGCAAACTTCACAGTTCACTCCACACATGCTTGACTCGGCTAGGTTTCCATTGATCTTTGTTAACGGAGACTTTGTCCTTGAAATTTAGCCGGAGATGTTAGCGGCTCAACATGAGCAGCTAGAAGAAGAGGAGGGATGCCTCTATGGACCAGGCATTGCCGATTAGCGGTAATTATAAACACATTTGCGTAAACACATTACAAAACTTTAAACGCGTTTTTCTCGAAAACACGTTTTTAAAAATGGCTGACATTCTCCTGACCGCTGTAATTAACGTATCGACCTGAAATTTGGACAGCATACTCAGAAAATATGTCTTCACGGAATGACGGATCGTTTTTTCGATAGATACATTTTTGCATTTATTATTTATCTTTTTATGCGAAAAAAACGCGAAAATTCGATTTTTCTTTAAATTGCCGCCATTTTCCGAAATTTGTACTAAACGAAAAACCCATCCGTCATTCCATGACCAAAGGGTCACAGATTGATAATATGCTTTGAATTTGTGTTTCAGATCAACAAAGAGGGGGCAGTGATGTCAGCCGTTTACCTCCCGCGATTTGAGGACCTGTTTTCGCGGAGCTGCAACGGCCGCCATTTTGGTTTTTTTTTTTCAAAAAAAATTTTTTTAACGTTCTGTATATCATGAATAAAAGCAAGAAAAAAACCGCACTCAAAAAGCTTTACTCGTTTTCTTTAAAAAAAATAAAATGTAAACACCTGAAATATGGCACTCCAAGGACAAAGTCTCCCTAAATCCCCGATCTGTGACATCAGGCAAAGGACTGGGGTGAGCGACGCGGGTATATGAAGGGATGAATGATGAAAAGCGTGGAGTAGCGAGGATTCGAGGAGGAAACGCTGGTAAAATCAGAAGCTGAATAATTCATGCGACCATTTGGTTGGCTCGTGCATCAACCGCGGTCACGGAGTCCATGTGGAGATAGCCAGCAGTCGGCATGTGGAGCCTGAGCAGCCGCGTCGGAGGTGAACGGGTGGCGAAGTGTGGAGAACCGCGAAAGAAGCACGGACCGAGATCGAAGTCTATTTTCACGGTACTTTTTCTCTCGCTCACATGGACGTAAACTGGAATGAAAGGGGGTCCAAATAGCCAAGCATTCGAACATCCAGAGGGATAGAAGGGAAGAACTGGTCGACCGGTCTGCTCATTCGGCCATCTACATTATGGATATAGCTGTTGGCAAAAGTGCCTATCGCTTTCCGCACTTGGCAATCCCGTTTCTCCATCTCTCGCCTTCGTGTTCCCACTCATCGTCCATTCTCGTAGCCTGACTCCCGGGGCTTTCGCCGGCTAAGGTACACTCGAGCGGCGGATTGTACGACCGCCAACTTTCTCGTTGCGCCCTTCCAAGGTCTTCGCATGGATAATCGTTCGTCTGAGCCGAAGCTTTGCCATTGAAGACTCGTGTACGCTCAGCTTTCCAAACTCTAGACATACGAGACGTCGCCCGCTAAGGCTCCTCTCGACTTCACTGCCGGCAGAAAAGACATTTTGGTGGATAAAAGTCCTGCAAACTGAGACAGACCCTTCTCAGCGTGTGCAAAAGTTCTTACAACCCCACCAGAAATTTAGAAAAATTGCAGAATCGCGGTAGATTCGCCGTCAATGGGAGTTCAACTGCTGGCATAGCACGGGGCACAGCCAAAGGCTCAGCTAGTTCTATTAAGAGACAACACCACTGTGACCCCCTGTTTTTTTGCCATTTTTCAAGAATTTTTTTTTTTCTGGAAAAAAGAGATATTCGAAAAAAAATTTTTTTTTTGTTTCACTGTTGCCTCTGCAGTGGTTCGCGGCACGCAGCAGAACTCTCTTCAAAGTCGATCTGAAAAAAAATACCGAGTGTTTTCGTTAATAATATGATATTTTGAAGAGAAGTACATAGGGATTTGAAAAAATATTGATTTTTAAAAAATAGGCACGCTTTTCAAATTAAAGGACGATTTTCGAGCAAAATTTCTCGTCGAAAATAGGCTCTAACTTTTATTATTATTGAGATATCGAAAAAATCCTATGTACTTCTTTAGATAATCTAGTTTTATTGGTGCAGTCCAAATTTGAAATCGATCGGATAAAAATTGCGCGAGTTCTGCTGCGTGCCGCACTCAAAAAAGTGGTTTTGAGAAAAACGCGTTCAAATTTTTAGGTTTGTTAATTTATGCGATAAATTGGAAAAAAAAATGTTTACCTTTAATCAGCGATGCCGGCACCATATAGCTGGCCTTCAAGAAGCAAATCATTGTCCCTAGCATCTTTTCTCGAACTTGTAGAGGCTCTTCTTGCCTCTTTTGCAGCGTCTGTGAGCGAGCGCTCCGCCAGCTCGATCCGCGCTGCGTCGGTTTCAACGCAAAAATTGAAACAATTTGGGCCGATAGTTATCCCCAACGTCTCCAAAACTTTCATGAGGCTCCTCAGGCCATCACTGAATAATAATACCGCGATATCAGCTGCAATATCGACGATTGACGATTGACGACTTGAAAATTTTTCAATTATCGCCACCTATGGCTTTTTTTCGAAACTATATTTATAACAATAGCCGGTTTTTGTGAAGGGAGACAAAAGAATACCTGGGAAAGACCCGCAGGACCTGGGAAAGGCCCGGTATACCTGCCGACCCTGAGGCGCGCAGCTGTGCGGGACCCCGAGCGTCACGGAACGCTGCACCGCTCCACAAAATATTCAATATCTCCGAAAATAATTATTTTTTCGACCTGGCTCCAACGGCATCTTAATCTTAAATGTATTTTAGATTTTTCTAGATGGTTTTCAAAAAATCGATTTTTTTTAAGCCGTCTCAGTGGTGTTGTCTCACTTTAGACGCTAAAAAGGCTATTTTCATGAATTTAAAAAATAGGTTTATATTAGAGATATTGATATAAAAGTTGTTAGACTTAATAAATACACTTTCGAAATACATATGTATTTTTTAAATGTTTTTATGTAACTCATACAAACTTTAAACGCGTTTTTCTCGAAACAACGTTTTTCGACGGCTTGTTGATAAAATCTTCGAAACTACTGAACCGATCCTTATGGAATTTTAACCACATATTCTTTACAACTATAGCTATAGCGCATATCAAGGATTTTTTTAAATTTTGATATTTACTTTTTTGCCAAAAACGGTGAAAAATACTTTTTTTGTTTTTTAGAAAAATGTCCGCCATTTTGTTATTTTTGCATATATCAAAAATCGTATGACATGCGCTATAGCCATTAAGGGGCTATACCAGTGTGACACTTTTAAAAAATCGATTCTTTTTTTGCCTTTTTCGGCAGTTTATACTTTCAAAAATATCATTATCATTTATATCAATATCATTTTATCTTGAAAAAATCGATAGTTAAATCTTTGACCGCGTTTTTCTGGAAATGAGGTTTTTCAAATTTGCTGACAGTTATCCGATTGACTTGAAATTCGAACTGAGTACTCTTGAATATATTTACTCTAAAATGACGTAGGATATTATTGATTGGATGAAACTTGACGATTTGGCATTGAAAAAAACGACCATTTTATAGGCAAGAAAACAGACTATTTTCACAACTACGCCATTTTGTTAGATTTTGATATTGTTCGAAAATCCTACGTCATTGTACAGGCAATACCTTCCAGTTTAACGACATTTTTTCCTTTTTCGGTTTCAGCTACTCAATCGGCCGGAATCATGTCAGATGTGGAGGAACTTTTTTTTGGCGCCTCCGAAGGCATAAGTCGCTTAGATCTCAATATTTTACTATGAAAAAAATTATGTAATACAGGTCAAAAATAGCCAAATATATTCTCAATTTTCCGAAACATTTAATCGAGTACTTTTCTTCCAAAAAATTCCCGAAAATCACCCAAATTTTCAGCGTTCAACTGGTATAGCCCCTTAACATACTGAATCTAAAATCGATTTTTTTGTTTCGGATGATTCATCTCCGAAATTTCACAGCGCAGACCTACAATTTTTTAGGACTTTCTTTTAACTACCATTTTCGTCTATAAATAGTGACTCAATTACATAACAATTTTTTTTTTAATGTTTTTCGAAAGTGTATTTATCAAGTGTAACAACTTTTATATCAATATCTATAATAAAATCCTATCAAAAAAATTCATGAAAATAGCCTTTTTAGCGTCTAATAAGAGCCTCTCTCTGCATGGTGGCAGGCGAAAAAAGGAAACAAATTGGACTGACTGCTTTTTTTTTTGGTGATACGCGAGTCTGCAGCTGATTTATTCAACGAATGTCTGCACGCCACCGGCGAATGCTGGATGGATGCAATATTCATTTAGCCCAGAAAAGCTTCGAGTCCGTCACGTTTGAGCACCGAAACGGCCAACGTATACACAGTCTCGAACGCTTCTATCCCGAACTTCAAAGCCCCCGAACGAGACATGTATCTCTGGCAGCCCCTCGAGGAAAAAATGGAAACAAAATGAAGACTGAGGAGGCTTCGACTGAGAGGGTCTTTGTGCAGGAGCCAGATCACTTCGAGATATTCAACTGCCTCACATTATCCGCGTCCCACATGACAATCTGAACTTTTTGTTCGCCACTCTGGAGCACCGAAGCAACCCCAAATCCACGAGCTTGGAAGCTCCAACGTAAAAAATGACGCATTTTTCCCAACGTCCCTTCTTAGCTGTAGTTACCCTTTTTTCATTGCAACATTTCGCCCACACTACTGATATCCCTTTATCCTTTCGACCCCTTGCGCGATCGTTATCATATTTTTACGTCACAAGTTCCGTAAGCCCGGACGAGGACAAAGAATTTAGGAACAACATTTGTGTCCTTTCCCTACATTCCTGGCGTCTATAAAGCCTGCTTTTTTATCCCTATGCTTAGCTAGCCACTTAACCAACTGGGCCAATAGTTCGTTATTCGGTGGACGTTCTCCAGAGGGTTTTTCCTTCGCTGCTTTTCTCGCAACCACCAGACACGAAGTTCCGAAAGGAACGGACGACTTCTTGGAAACGCCCCGTGTTTTTTGAAATTTAAAGGGGGTGCACCCTTAGCCGAAAAAAATAACCGATTTTCGTGATTTTTTTTTTTAAAGGAACGATTTCTTCAACATTTCGTAGACTTCGGGTATGTTTTATTATGACTTTTGGCCGCTACGTCATAATTTTTTTAAATAATATTTAAAAATGGCGGACGTGTGGCACGGTCTTTCAAGGCGAGAAATCCCTTTAGAATTTTCAAAAATCGATTTTTTTACATATTTCGAAAGTACGATACCCAACGAATATACAGACCAAAGGAAAACTCGAAATATTGAATATTTGCGGAGTTATCGCGTATAGTCGAGAGCGCGGGGACAGCATGCGGTCAGGTAGCGAGTAAACTTTAAGGGGAAATCTACACCTAGGAGCCGGAAAAAATATCATTTTTGTGAATTTTTTCAAGGAAAACTATTTGAAATTTCGGATTAGGGTTTTAATTATCTGAGAGTATATATATTCAAAAATATGTTTAATTTTCTTTATTCAAAAATATAAAAAATATACAAGGATATTGTATGATCCTTGAAGCGTCGTAAAAACATCTGCGTATACGGGACCCACTGGCGTCTCTTCAAAAATCATCTAAAAAAAAACCATAAAGATTATTAAATTAGATACTATAATCTAGTACTTGTCATAGCCGATTTTGAAAATATCGATTTATGACAAAATGGCGGACGTTTGAACATAAATAATGATTTTTGGGCCAAAAATTAGTTATTATTTTGCCTATAAAACAAAAACTAAGTAACGGAAAAAAAATCCTATGACAAGTACTAGATAATGGTGTATAGAATAACCACAAAAAACCTCAAGGCAATCGGTTCATTGGTTTTCGAGAAATTTTGGGTACCGATTTGAAAAACGTGGTTTTGAGAAAAACGCGTTTGAAAATTTGGGAATGAATAAATCATGAAATTTGTCAACTTACATGGAATCATCGATGACAGGCCCATAGTGTAGGTCTTCTACGGTCGACGGAATGTTCATAGCTTCTAAATCCTCGACCTCGACCATCTAGGTGTATATTTCTCCTTAAACGCGATTATCTCAAAACTACATTTTCAAAAACTAATCGTGTTGTAGCTGGAAAAGTTATCGACCGATTTGGATGAACTTTTGGGAGGTTACTCTCAGTAATATTATCGGAAGGATATACCTAAAGTTTGAAAAGTAGCGTGTAAACAAATAATTTTTTTGGTGTTAAATATGTCGAAAAAATGGTCAAAAATTCGAACTTTGGAGTAAAAAGGCTCCCAAATTTTTAATTTTTCAATTTTTCATCAGTTTTTATGTATATGCTTCCCCTTAATATGTCAGTAAACGAATGACACTTATTAAATCCTTTTCAGATCAAAAGAAAAAGAGTGACAACTGCAGCACTTTTCGATGTCGCGGAAAACAGGCGTCCGAAGACTCTTAATAACGCAGCCATTTTGTTGGTCACCCCAAATTTTTATTTTAACTTGACAGTTATAATAAACTCATGTCCAAATTTGAAAACGATCAGATTATTTTATCCCCTCTAAAAAAATTCCCGAAAAATACCTATTTTTCACGCTCCTAAAGGGATTTATCGCCTTAAACGGGTTGCGGCGAATGTTGTCGGACGGCGTGACACCCCGAGTCGAAATTGTCGAGCCGCGTTCAACCAACAAAATGAAGGCGAGCAGAAATCGGCGTGAGCGGATTATTGGGTATCTAAAGGAGGGTACAATGTTTGAAAGTACCATGCGTTAGAGCCTCCGATGAACCTCCGGAATGGCAGAAAGTAGACTTTTTGACTCAAAGGAGGTCAGTGAGGTTCACAATTGAACCTACGGAAGCTCAGGTCGGCCTACTTCGAGCGCTCGCGCAGAACCTACTTCCCCCCCTTTCGGCCTACTGTACACTGCTAAACAGCAAAATTAATTTATATAGAATCTATTTAAATAAAATAGGTTCTTTTCTTGTCTCACAGCCTACTACGATCATATTTCTTTCAAAGATATTTATATATATTAATAAAGATGAGATTCCAATTAATCTTTATTTGCTTACAATGTACACTGTAAAGCTAAGTGTATTATATGCATAAAATATTTCATAAATCGAAAATAAAATGAACTCCTTAATTGAGAGCTTTACCACAAGGACTTTTCATCGTAATTCGTCATTCCCTGGCCTATAGAAATGATTTTTTTCGAAGAAAATATTTGCCCTATATGCGCCTTGAACCTAGTCCTACCTACTCACAGCTACGCTCCGCTGCCCCTATGCTACCGAGTGCTTACAACATTTTGGTCGCTGATATGGCATAAGAGACTAAATGAATACCTCTAACTATTTGTTGTATCACATAAGCTATATGAATTAGTTAATATGATTGTGATAATTAGGGAGTTTCATCGAATAACATGCTATAGATTTTTCAAACAAACACACATGTACATATACATATATATAAAATTCCTCTCTCTCCACCTTCTCTGCCCCTCGCCCCTTTTATATGAGTGTTGCAATAAAGATGGACCATTAGTTCAATCAAATAGAAAAATGGTTAACTCTAAGAAAATTCGATTTAAGGTAAATTTAAAAAAAATAACTAGATCCATTCAGTGAACTTAACTAAATTGTTTTTTTGAACAGATAAAGATGTTGAACTGATGAAACCGAATCACATATTTATGAGGATCAAATAAAATATGTAGTTATTGGACGATATTAAATAGATTCATTTTCTATAAATAAACATTTTTGAAATCAATAATTTTAATAATGGAATACAATAGGAAAAATTTGGTTCTTTGATTATTTAGCGGAAAAAAATAAAAATATGCTTCATACATACACGTGGAAATATTTTTTAAATTTTCGCCGTGCTAAAAATGAAAACAAAGAAAGATCAAACATTTTATTTGCAATCGACGGTAATCGGCCGTCGCCATTTATCAACTCATTATTGAATAAACAAAAAAAAAAACAAAACGCACAATAACAAAAGGAAAAAAATAAAGACAAAATCGAATGCTGTTGAATTCCAAACAGACAATTTCAATCCTTTTGAACATGAAATAGATTATAATTAACACCCCAACGTTCCATATAGATATCAACACGATATGTTATTTAGATCTGCACTGCCAGCCAAAAGTTTTCGGACACTCCACATAATCGCAAAACTTTTGAGCGCAGGATAATTGCCAAATAATGTTAGAGTAATATAATTCATTTCATTTATTATTTCACGAACATACTATAAAGATCTATATAATTAAGTAATTATACAGAGCTTTATAGTATCTTCGTAAAATAATTATTATTCTACCATAAGTTTGCAATGATCCAAAGTGATATTAAGTTTTGCAGTTATCGGAAGCGTCTGATTACTTTTGACTGGTAGTGTATATTCGAATATATTAATGCAACCACATATTTCGAGTATAATATATATATATATATATATATATATATATATATATATATATATATATAGTATTATATAATATATACCGTCACTTAAAAGTTTGGATACACCAGTCGATATTTCTTGCTGCACGAAAAGTTACATAGCTTCGTAAAAAAAAGATAACCAAATTTACCGAACAGCGTTTTGACGGGAATAAATTCAGCTTTATATTGATTTTCTGAAATATTTTTTTATAATTTTCTTTTCGACCCGGTACGCACTTTTATACGTGACTGATTTTCGGCTTTTTTTCGACCATCGAGATTTGGGCTCATGACTTATGCAAAAAAAAATTTGTTACGTTTATCCATGATAAACTTGAACGGGGTAGCAAGAACTCCATTTGCGTTTTTATAGAGTTTTGTACAATTTTCTTCGCAATGTTATTTCATTTTTTGCTAAAAAAAGACTAATTCTAGATAATGCAATGTAACTCAAGAACTAGAGGGTTTGAGAAGAAATGTCAAGGACGAAAAACGTCGCGTAAGCTTATACTGGATAGACTGGCATTTTTTAAGAATTTTCCTGTGAGATTTTTCTGACAGGAAAACGCCCATTAATCCGATAGAATTGGAGTACGACTGTATATACAAGCATTCTTTTATGAATTGCCTATAAAATAATAATAAATCGATATTGACAAAATTTGATTGTTTTCGCATATTAATATTGCACTAATAATTTGATAAGGGGACGATGTATTTTTATTAATTTCGTATTATTTTCGTCATCGAACGGGTTACCGATCAGGCCACAATGGAATGATGATGGAGGAGATATCGAATTTGGGCCGAAAGCAGGTTAGGTGGGGTCGAGGCAACAGTTTGAGATTTAAGAAAGCAGGTTAAGGAGGCCTGTGCTCTGCACGTTTTACTGAAACTGGGGTCGAGAGAAGGTTTGGGAGGTCTAGCAGAGGCTACCCTGGACCAAGAGGAGGTCTCTACATGGCACTGAACTCGACAAATGAGGTTTCGTAGGTTCAACGGAGGCTGGCGGCTTATGTATTACAAAAGAAATAGGTCCTGCGAGGGTTCAGAGGAGGCTAAAAATTTCGACTCGGGACGTAGCGTCTGCGGGATTAATCTGAAAAAAAAACCCAAGGAAGGTTCGTCTTTCATTAACACTCATACGCAGAATATGAACCAAGAAAAATGGAGAAATGTTGGAAATCGATGAAATGGTACGCTTTGAAACGAAAAAATTGAATTTTCCGGGAACCAATTGCTGCTTTTTGCAATAAAAAAAGCCTTTTCTTTTAATTTTCAAAAGCATTTGGAGTCATGTTTTAGATAATAAGGTTAGAAAGATTAATACCAAATTACATCAGAATTTGTCGATTTTTTTTAGCCATACGTCACGCCAGTTTTGAAAATGCAGTTTAGAAGATGTACAGGCATACTTCCGCCAGTTTTAAAGATTAAGAATATGAAAAAATACCATGTAATAGCCAAAAGTAGCAATGAAATACACCCTAAGTCTCAAAAATGATGAAGGAATCTTTCCTCTGAAAAAAAATATCCTCAAAATCAGCAAATCTTTCCTTCCTCTTAAGGGAAGGTTCTGTCTTGTTGGGCCAACAAAAGTTCGATTTTTCACCAATTTTTTATGCGAAAAGTATTAAATATAAAATGTTGATATTTGGTATGTTGACTAAGCGGTCTTTATTGAACATCAGAATATTTTTTAAAGTTTGACAAAACGTGGTGGTGAGAATGGGAGGAGCCACGTATGTCAGTGCGCGGCCGATGACATTCTTCGCTTGCGGAAGTCCTAAATCCCGGACAGGTGATCTGAAGAAAAAAAATTGAACAGATTTTCACTTTGTACAATATTGTGTATAAGTTGACCTGGAATCAAGAAGAAAAATTCAAAAATAAAAAAATAGTGAGCGATCGGAAGGAAGTTTGTTTTTTTCCCAAAAATTTTCGCAGTTTTTTGCTCACTATTTTTTTATTTTTCAATATTTCTTCTTGATTCCGGGTCAACTTATACACAATATTATACAAAGTAAAAATATGTTTGATTTTTTTCCTTCAGGTCACCTGCCCTTAGGACTTCCGCAAGCGAAGAATGTCATCGCCCGTGCACCGACATACGTGGCTCCTCCCACTCCCACCGCCATGTTTTATCAAACTTTAAAAAATATTTTGATGTTTAATAAAGACCGCTTAGTTAACATACCAAATATCAACATTCTAAATTTAGTACTTTTTTCACATAAAAAATTGATGAAAAATCGAACATTTTTTGGCCCAACAAGGCAGAACTTTCCCTTAAAGTATCTACTTTCCACCCAAAGAGCAGGTCCATTTTCAATGCTTTTTCTGTTCAGAGGAAGGCTTGCCAGGTTTCAGTTTTTTTTATTGAAAAATATTGATTAACGATGAAATTATATAATTTAAGGGGGTATCCTTCTCTGGGAATTTAAAAAAAATCGTTTCTTTTTTACATATCGTTATAAGGTGTGAACTTTGAAGAATATTTGAAGAACATTTTTTTTGTTTTCGTTACAAATTACATTTGAGCCTGGTAGAGATCCCGCCGTTTCAGGCCTCGCCGCTGAAGGACTGCAACGCCAACTGCATCACCACAAACACTTTGAAAGATTTTCCTCCGAAAAGATTACCGAGTAACCACAAACATGTGTACAACATGCTGGGAAAAAATTAATTTATTCCAACCAATATGTTACTAGAAAAAAATGCATCATTCTGATCCTTCGAATTAGGCTTCCGAAGAGGGATAGCACGTTAAGCAAAATGAAGGGAAATAGGTGAAGGTGCTTTTGTCCGTTTCGGGTATTCGAAAGCAACGTGCACAACGACTGTTCCGTTAAACTTTCAAATCTCCGTAAGATCGAAGGGTTAACCTAGAGCGATACGGGGCTGACGATAAGCGCGCAAATAACAAACTGATTGAGGGATCAGGTCGTCGTGTGTGAACCCGGATTTGCAATGACGACACTGTTAGTAGGGTCTTCGTCCTAATCCTATGAGCCCTGTCACGTAAAGGGGAGCAAGATCAGTTGACTACGAAACACACCCATGGTTAATTACCCATACCATTTGCGGTAGTTAGTTGAGGATGAGGGTTTAATGGTCATAGTACCCCGCGGGTACGGGAACTTGTATCGTAACGCGAGAGGCTCGTTGGCCTCGGAAACTCATCCTGCTCCAATGATGTTCACCGTACACCAGTGGTGCGTCTGACCGTATAGAGGTTTGACCACTTAAATCCCTCGTTTGCGATCGTACGACATGCCTCAAGGGGTTACCCCCATTTGCGATTTTGAAAAAATCGATTTTTTTAATTGCATTTTTTTGAAGTATAAGTATCTGAGAATATGTCCTGAAAAATTCAAGTCGATCCGAACAAAATTGACTGAGATATGAGCGTTGAAAGAGAAGAATCCGTTGTGTAAACGACCGGAAATTGAAACTTTAAACGCGTTTTTCTCAAAATGGCATTTCTGAAGTCGGTGACCAAGATTACTCGAACACTAATGAACCGATCTTCTTGAAATTTTGCAGGCTTATTTAATACATAAAAATGTAGTCTTTAATCGTTCGATTTTTTTTTCGAAAAAAAATGGCCGTTTTATAGCCAAAAAACGGCCGTTTTTTTTTCGTTAAAATCGAACCATTAACTTTGACTGTCCGCCATTTTGTGAAAAATGAATATTTTTTAAAATCCTTCGATTAAAGACTAGTTTATACTTATACTTGACTAAATCCATCCGCATTTTTTTTTCAGATGATCCACTTCGCCGCAATGTTGGTCACCGCAAACCGTGTATATAAAAACATTATTTCATTGACGGCCATTTGCCACTAAACAATGTAATATTTTTCAATAAAAAAATTACTGAAAGTTTTTCAAGATGTGTTCTTTAAGATGGGATATTGATCGATTAAAAAAGTTTTGTAGTTTTCTTTAAAAAAATTCATGAAAAAGGCCTTTTTTGCGCTACAAGTGGGGGTAACGCCTTAAAAACGAATAAGTTGGGTTCCACGAGGTGGCTCAAAACGACCTGACATTTTTATTTATTCATGAAACGTATTATTTATTTGAAAAGTACGAATATTTTTATTTTAAGGGAAGGGTGGGCGTTTCAGCGTGAAAAAGAAAACACTTTTTTGCGATTTTTTAAATCTATACGGATAGAGTAAATTTATTGAAACCTTTTGTACATTGTTAAGAGTCATTTCAAGAACATTCCGTGAAATTTGTACCCAAAAATATCCACAAACAAGCCGGTGACAAAGCTTTTCCAAGAACGCCTTTGGAAAAACACGATTTGCGGTGTTCACTGTATCTCAGCTAGAAATTATCTGAAAGCGAGTACCATTAAAATTTAGTCATAGTATCATCAAATCCTCCCCCCAACGGTCTTTGATAATTTTTTTTTCATTTCTAAATTTTTGGTGGTCATGCAAAGTGAAAAGTGCAATTTTTCACGAAAAATTCTGCCATTTTGGGGGTGGAAAACCCCCTCAATGTAAAAAAATCTCAAACTAACCGTTGGGGGGAGGTATTTTATATGTAGAAAGTGTGTACCAAGTTTGAAGTAAATTGGTCATGTAGTTTTCAAATGGCAGTGAACACGGACTTTGAAAAAGTGGTTTCGAGCAAAACGCGTTTGAAGTTTAGAGAAATCGGAGCTACAGTGTTAGAGGAGCGGGACTGAATAGTCAATAACTTCGAGAGTTTTGTTCTAATTGACTTGAAATGTTGGGATTATATTCATGAAATGTTTAACTATAGGAAAAGACAAAAAAATCGATTTTTCAAAAGTGCAAACCCCTACCCTCCCCTTAATATAACGTACAAACATGGAGATTATGTGTGGAACACAATATCGGATAAATGGCCGCCTCGTCCTTATTTGCAAACGTTCACTCTTTGGCAAAATTTTCTATAACATTTTAGCATGATTGCGGACTAATTTCATTAAGGGGTTATATACAGTCAGGAGGCCCAAAAAAAACGTTTTTTTTTTATTTTCTTGAGAAGACCTTTAAATCTATTAACGTAAAAATTTGTACACATAACTTTTAACCGTATTTTAACATTTTTATTTGTAAATATAATTATTTTGAAAGCTGCTATAGCTGATCTCCGGGAGCACCTCTAAAAAAGGCGTCTTGCAATGAGCACGATATCTCTGGACTGCATCATCTAAAATGAAAAAACCAAAAATATTTCGTTAATATAATGGATTATCTTGTAATTGATCGAAGGAATAAGCAATCAATAATTTTTGACAAAATGGCGGCTTCTCAAAAAAAATCAATTTTGGACAAAAATGTTTTGCTTTAAATTGTTTATAAATCGAAAATATTTATCGGTGAGATAAAACCTTCGATTAATTAGTAAAAAATAAACTTGAAAAGATTGTGTTGAAATTTAAGACTGATCGGTTCAGCCGTTTCCGAGAAATCTTGCTTACCGACTTTAAAAACACAGTTTTGAGAAAAAAACGCGTTTAAAGTTTCAAAAGCACTTTCGAACGCTATGACACGTCATTACAAACATGCGTGTAACTTCGAGCATATTCGCCGGATTGACAAGAAATTTTCTGTGTCTGTACTTAAATATATGTACATTACGAAAACAAAATTTAAAAAAATCGTTTTTTCGAAAATTTTAACTATATATAAACCCTTTGTGGTGCTTCCAATTACTTCCTTGAGCTCCGGAATGGTTTATGAATCATTGGCATACACTTTTCCTTTCACAAAAGCCCAAAGAAAGAAATGAAATCGCACGATCGTGGTGGCCAATTCACATAACCTCCATGTTTGTTTCCATCTTGTATTAAAATATCATATTTGTCAAATGTCCATCTTATATTAAAATAAAAATATTCGTACTTTGCAAATAAATAATACGTTTCATTAATAAATTAAAATATCGGATCATTTTGAGATACCCTTTATGCCTGCGGCCACATTTGGCTATGAATAGACAGCACAGGTGTTTCGAATACTGCGCTTATCCAATGTGATTGGATCAAGTTGATACGAAAGGCGATTAGATCCGTGTCTTGAATTTTATGGTATTGAATTTTGCATCGTTGGAACGCAACAAAAGTTCTTTCTCACATTTTATTTTCCACATTTTTATTATCATAGAAGATTTTTTATAGATTCATATTGTAAATCGATAAATAAATATCTTGAAAAATGGTTGAAGGATTTTCGTAGGCAAAATTTGCCGAAAGAAATAAAAATAAATTAGATATATTTATTTTCGTTGCATTCCAACGATGCAAACTTTAACCTGATTGATTTTTTTATTTCACACAGATGTGTAAATTCATTTGGATTTTCTTCGGCAATTAGAGTGATCGTGCAGAGTTGCTGTGATAATTGGATCGATCATTTAGATTCGCTTTGACCATTGAATCAATCATTTGCATTTTCCTTTGTCAGATTGACCGTTCTGATTTGATTTGATAATTAAATTGATCATCCAGATTGGCTTTGGTAATGAAAATTATCAGTGAGATTTGTCTTGATAATTAGATCGATCATTTAGATTCGCTTTGACAATTGGATTGATCATTCAAATTTCCTTTGGTAATCAGATTAATCATTGAGATTTACTTTTGTAGTTAGATTGGTAATTCAGTTTTGCTTTGATAATTAGATAGATCTTTTAGATTTGCTTTAATAATTGAATCGATTATTCTAATTTGCTTTGGTAGTTAAATTAAGAGGTCTTTTCACTTTAGACGCTGAAAAAGGCTATTTACATTAATTTTTTTGATAGGTTTATGTTATAGATATATATTTTCTTTATTGAAGTCACTATTTATAAACGAAAATGGTAGTTAAAAAATGCCCAACAAAAAATGTAGGTCGGCGCTGTCGATGAAATCTCGGAGATGTATCATCCGAACCAAAAAAATCAAACGGTTCTAGATTCGGAATGTTAATGGCTATAGCACATTTCATGCGATTTTTGATAGATGCAAAAACAACAAAATGGCGGACATTTTTTTTAAACGTGTTTTCTTCACCGTTTTTGGCAATAAAATAGTAAATATAAAAAAATAGTAAATATAATATAAAAAATAGTAAATATAAAGAAAAGGTAAAATCCTTGATATGCGCTATAGCAATAATTGTAAAAAATATGTGGTTAACATTCCATAAGGATCGGTTCAGTAGTTTCGAAGATTTTATCAACAAGTCGTCAAAAAACGTTGGTTCGAGAAAAACGGGTTTAATGTTTGTTTGGATTACATGAATACATACAATTTTTTAAGTATATATTTCGAAAGTGTATTTATTAGGTGTAACAACTTTTATATCAATATCTATAATATAAACCTCTCAAAAAAATTCATGAAGATAGCCTTTTTTAGCGTTCAAAGTGAGAAGACCCCTTAATCAGCCACATTTACTTTGGTAATTAAAATAAAGTGTCAGCTTTTTCTTCGTAATTAGATTGGTCATTTGGTTTCGCTTTGATAACTGAATCAATCTGTCAGATTGGCTTCGACTATTGGATCAAGCGTTCAGATTGGTTTGATAATTAGATTAATCATCTAGTTTCGCTTTGATGATTAAATTGTTATTTCGGATTTTTTTCGGCAATTAGATTAATCGTACAGATTCGTCTCCATAATTAAATTAATCGTTGAGGTTCTCTCTCCTAATGAGATTGATCGTTTAAATTTTCTTTGACAATTCGATTGATCACCCAAATTTACTTCGACAATTACATTGATCATTTAAGGTGCTATACCAGTGTGAACGCAGAAAATTTGGGTGATTTTCGGGAATTTTTTGGAAGAAAAGTACTCAATTAAATGTTTCGAAAATTAAGAATATATTTGGCTATATTTGACCTATATGACATAATTTTTTCATACAAAAATATTGAGATCCAAGCGACTTATGCGCTGCTTTCGGAGGAGACAAAAAAAGCTCCTCCACTGCTGACATGATTCCGGCCGATTGAGTAGCTGAAACCGAAAAATGAAAAAATGTCGTTAAACTGGAAGGTATTTCCTGTACAATGACGTACAGATCAACATCTAACAAAATGGCGTAGTTATGAAAAAAAGTCTGTTTTCTTGCCTATAAAACGGTCGTTTTTTTCAATGCCAAATCGTCAATTTTCATCCAATCAAAAATATCCTACGTCATTGTAGAGTAAATATATTCAAGAGTACTCAGTTCGAATTTCAAGTCAATCGGATAATTGCTCTTTGAATTACAATGTCAGCAAATTTTTAAAATCTCATTTCGAGAAAAACGCGTTTAAAGATTCAACTATCGATTTTTGCAATTCGGGGAGTATAAGAGAAACGGCCTTAAAATTCGTACAGGATATACTTGAAAGTATAAACTGTCGAAAAAGGCAACAAAAAAAATCGATTTTTTGAAAGTGTCACACTGGTATAGCCCCTTAAATTTGCTTTAACAACTAGATTGATAATTTATATTTTTCTCCACATTTCGGTCGACAGTGTCAAAACGCCTTTATGTTCTACGAGGAACGCGAAAGAAATACGAAAGACCCCAGTCTGACTATAGCCGTCTCATACTACTTGAATTCTACTTCGAATGCAGCCTCACGAAAAATCGCTGCAGTTGCCCTGTGGGGAGCGCAGGTGAAATGCAAATATTTATTCGCTCGCTTGAAAAAAAAAAGGTAATATCAATAACACCGGAATAATTTTTTCCCGCTGCTTCGCTAATCCCGGGGCAGCTATACACACCTACACTGTGTAAGGTTATTATTCAGCTGGCTATTATTTCGCGGATAACAAATTGCCTCCGTGATACAGCGGCATATATATGTTCAGTTTTCTCGCACCCGTTTTCCATTGCCCATTTTTTTCGCTCTCTTTTCGGTCTCCCGCTCTTCGCTGGTCCGTCCCGTTTGTTCGGCTCGCCACGATTTGGCTGAGCAAGTGAGCGGTTGTTACGGAGCGACGCTAGCGTGAATAAGAGAGTCTGGCTTTGAATAACCGTATACGGAGTGCTAAATCACTTCGCGTCGAGCCAATTCGTCGGGGCTATAAATATTAACGGTCGTGGTATAAGAGAATGCCGGGATCGAAGCTGGAGAACAGCAGCCGGTGGGTGCAAAATAAAAGAGAGAGGGAGCGAGAGAGAGAGAGAGGGAGGAGGGAGAGAGGGAGAGAGAGGGGGAGGGGGAGAGAGAGAGAGGGAGGGAGAGAGAGAGGGGGGAGTGAGAGGGAGAGAGAGGGGGGAGGGAGAGGGAGAGAGCGGGAGAGGGAGAGAGAGAGTGGGAGAGAGGGAGAGAGAAAGAGAGAGGGAGGGAGGGGGAGAGAGAGAGGGAGGGAGGGAGGGAGGGAGAGGGAGGGAGAGAGGGAGAGGGGGAGAGAGAGGGAAAGAGAGAGAGAGAGAGAGAGAGAGAGAGAGAGAGAGAGAGGGAGGGAGGGAGAGGGAGAGAGAGAGGGGGAGAGAGAGAGAGAGAGAGGAAATAACGTTCTGGCAGGAAAGATAAGAAGACTATGAAGACCGCGAAGCTCGTCATGGCGATACTGGCCTTCAACTTTTCCACGGACTGCCATAAAAGACAAGTCATCCGTGCTTCATCGCGAATGGATGAAATGAAAATGAATTCTCTTCTCACGACCCACGCCTTCTTATCAATAACAGTAGCATACTTTTTTCTCAGAGATTACTTGTTTTTTCGCATTTGTCTGAGCGGGTAAAAAATTTATCCGTTTCGGGGAAGCCTCAATGATTGAAGAGCAAGTCCTTCCGTACTCTCATCCCTTTAAGGCGGGAGCCCGAATTAGAAAGGTAAAAAAAGCGTTATTAGGGAATTTTTTTCAGAACGGAAAAAAACAACTTAGCCCAGTAAACATTGAGGTATCTTTTCATGTATATTTTTAATGTGTAAAACAAATTTCAACATGAAACAATAAATGACTGCAAATTTATCAGCCTCTTCCATGTGCGTCTTGCCACTGCAGACCCTAATCGGCGGGAAAGATGCAGCTCGTAATTCTTGACTGAAACAAAAAACCAATAAAATTTTCAATTGTCATACACTTTTCTTCTGAGTGAATTAAGAGGAGGGTAGGGGTTTCGTCGTGACAAAAAAACACTTTTTGGCGATTTTTGTTCATCTATATGGATAGAGCAAATTTATTGAAAACTTTTGTACATTGTTATGTGTCATTTCAAGAACATTCCGTGAAATATGTACGCGAAAATATCCACAAACAAGCCGGTGACTAAGCTTTTCCAAGAACGCCTTTGGAAAAACACGATTTGCGATGTTCACTGTATCTCAGCTAGAAATTATCTGAAATGAAGTACCATTAAAATTTAGTGAAAGTATCACCAAATCCTCCCCCCAACGGTCTTTGATAATTTTTTTTTCATTTCTAAATTTTTGGTGACCATGTAAAGTGAAAAGTGGTATTTTTCACGAAAAATTCCGTCATTTTGGGGGTGGAAAATCCCCTCAATGTAAAAAAAATCTCAACCTAACCGTTGGGGGGAGGTATTTTATATGGAGAAAGTGTGTACCAAGTTTGAGATAAATCGGTCATGTAGTTTTCAAATGGCAGTGAACACGGACTTTGAACAAGTGGTTTCGAGAAAAACGCGTTTGAAGTTTTAGCTGTCGGAGCTACAGTGTTAGAGGAGCGGGACTGAATAGTGAATAACATCGAGAGTTTTGCTCCGATTGACTTGAAATTTTGGGATTATATTCTTGAAAAGTTTAACTAGAAGAAAAGAAAAAAAATCGATTTTTCAAAAGTGCCAACCCCTACCCTCCCCTTAAGAAAGTGCTGAAAAAATCGTGAAATTACAACTTTTCTCAGGTTTGAAAAAAAATGTGTTAAAAAACACTTTAACGTGCTGTAACAATTATTTAAAAAGACTTTTTCAACTACTTTTTTAATTCACTTAGGAGGGATTGTTATACTGAAGAAAATAAACTTTGGTTTCATTCAATAGGTCGTTTAGTTTATTTTTCCTATCACGCCCACTGATTTGGAAAAATCAAGGAAATGAAAACTGTAGAAAACGCGCTTTAAAGTTTTCAATAGGAGGAAATATCAACATCAAATATCAATCGCTCCTCTGCTTTTGGCCGTGTATCTTCGGAAATATTTACAATTGGCCTCTGTAACTTTGTAAATATATTCTTGGATAGTTTATCTATCGATTTAAGCAATAAAAAAAAACGATTTTTCGGACCTTCTAATGCAGGCTCCGGCCTTAAGGAGGGAGATACGTTTAGGGTATGCTTTATTACCTTTAGGCGAAGAAAAAATTGCTCATTTTCATGTTTTGTTTAAAGGAAAGATTCCTTCACCGTTTTCGAGACTTAGGGTATGTTTTATTACTACTTTTTGCTGTTACATAGTTTTTTTTAAATTAATCTATTGTTAGACGGCGTGACACGTGGCGTCAGCGGGATTAATCTGGAAAAAAAACCCACCGAAGATTGTTCTTTCATTAAGGGGTTGGGCCACTCTAGAGGCCGAAAAAAGTCGTTTGGGGAATTTTTTTTCGAAAAACTACAAAATAAATCGTGATTACAAAATAGGGTGTTTATCATACATATCAGTGACTGTATACAATAATTTTTTTGAAGCGATTAATTTCAAAATGGCCGCTGTGCAGCGTTTATCTCAAAACAGCATTTTTTAAGTCAGAAACATAATTCAGACAATTATCAACCGATTCCCTCAAATGTTGAATCTATCTTGAATAATACATTATTTATATAAGTACGTAGGATTTTATTTCATATTTCATAGTTCATTCGTTATTAACAATTATCTGACAATTTTTTAGGCAAATTTTTCACTTTCGAAAAATTTGCCTAAAAAATCGTTAATAACAAATGAACTGTGCAATAAGTTTCAAAAAAGGTGAAGAAATGTACCTTTGAAAAAAAAACATTTAAATCAACAAATAATTTCCTCGCCTAAACGTATATCCCCCCTTAATTTTCATCCGACCGGTTGAAAGACGAGACAAAGTTGTTTCGGACGTTCAAGTGAATTCCCTCGAATTTAATAATCGTGGCGAGCGAGTGTCGCGCAATATTCCCGCGAGCTTTCACCACACGGAAGTATCGGATGCACTGGAGAGACAGCACTCGAGTACGCGACGCGTGTACCGATTTAGTGTAATAATAATAATAGTAATAATAATGATATGCGACGTGGGATATTACACCTGTGGGGTCACACCGGTGACTGCCGGTGTGTACGTGTGTCTGTCACAGCCAGACGTCGAAATTGCCGCAATCTCAAAGTATTCAAATGTATGCAAGCAAGCCTGGCTCAAGCTGTACCGCTGCAACGCCCGCGAATTTAACTCCGCAGGGCTCTGAACAACTTTTAGTCGACGTGCCTCGCTCTCTCGCGTCGCCTCGACATTGCGAGGTGCTCTGTATCGTGATGGTGTGCAAGCACACGTTTACAACGATTTTGCGTCATTGATACTCGGCACATGGGAAAAGCCGCCACTCGGAGCCGATACCTGAGAAGATTGTTTTGCCAACTTTATTCGTGTAAGGTTCCGAATATCACCTCCCTCCGATCGAGCTGAAATTTTGCACAGAGCTTTCTTTGAATATTTCAAAACAACCCCTAAACATTTTTTGGTGACGCGCAATAGTTTTTGGGTTTTGGTTAGGGTTTGGGTTTGGGTTTGGGTTTAGGTTTAGGTTTAGGTTGTTTGGGTTGTTTGGTATACATTTATAGGTATAAACGGAGACGTAGCAGATATAGATATAGTCGACGCGCGTTAAAATAAATAACTTGCAAATTAAATATCTCGAAAACTATTGCGAGTCGCCAAAAATCCCTTTAGGGGTTCTCTTAAAATATTAAAAGGAAGGCTTGTGCAAAGTTTCAGCTCGATCGGGGGGGGGGGGGGTCGGAACCATATCCCGTTATTGTTCAATATTTTATGCTGAGAGTTTTGGGACGAAGAGGTTGGGCTTTTACACACACTTGATAAACAGTGTGGCTGAGTTTGAGTTTTTTTTCTGCAAAATTATTAATTAACAGTAAAGTTATTATTGTTTAAGGGGTAAGGCCACAGTCGAATTTTCAAAAAATCGATTTTTCTTGCTAAAACGGTGTTTTATCATCATAAGAATATAGTAGTATAATAGTATATAAGAATACAATAGTATGTAATCGTATATAACAATATATAATCTATCATCATAAGAATAAAAAGAATATAATCGAATAGCAACATAAATTACTATTCGATTTATAGCAAGACATTTTTTTTCACCGACTTGGAACGTATATCGTAAGCCCACCTCTGGCACGACCATAGAGTATGTAAAACTTCAAACGCGTTTTTCTCAAACCAGCTTTTTGCCAATTGGCGTGACAAATAACTTCAACAATTTTCACTCGATTTACTTCAAATTTAAAGGTTGTGTTCCTAATTGCATTTCGGAAAGAAGTACGTACGGAATTTCGGATTAATCGAAAACTTTTCATCTTATGAGCAGTTTTATACGAAATTTTTCACTGAAAATTCAGTTCAAATAGCTACAACTTTTGAATAAAACAATATTTTTTAAATTCCGTACGTACTTCTCGAGGTATTCTAGTGTAGATTGACGAGAATTTTTGTTTTTTGTTCTATGTGAAAAATTGTGGATGCTAAATGTCACGCCACGGAGCGCCTAAAAAAAAGATAACAAAAAACTTGAGAAATGAATTTTCAGTGAAAAATTTCGAATAAAACTTTCGTTCAAATACCTACAACTGTTGAATGAAACAATATTTTTTAAATTCCGTACGTACTTCTCGAGGTATTCTAATATAGATTGACGAGAATTTTTGTTTTTTGTTCTAGGTACAAAATTGTGGATGCTAAATGGCACGCCACGGAGCTGTTAGATAACAAAAGAAAATATTAGTAGTCGGCCATTCTGTACATCGATATATATATTCTAACAGCTTGATATTCATACTCAATAAATGTGTAACTAATTTTATGAGTCACTTTTTCATACGAAAAAAATTGTTAAATTCGCACATGATTTTATACCCGTTACTTTGGCCTAACCCCTTAAAGAAAGTGCCGCCGTTGAGGCGTGGCCAATCACTGTGGGCAATTATGGTGACTAGAGTCATCCGAAATGAACGATAAAAAATGTACTTTTAGTATAATAATAAAACGTTCGTATAACCGGATAGTTTTTTGAAATTTTGAAAATGTCTGGAACGATAAGTTGTAGAAAAATAAGTTCGATTTTCGAGCAAAAAAATGGACGAATATATGAAAAAAAATCATACGGTCGTACGATAGAAAATGATATGCTCTGTCCGAATTTGAAGTGAATCGGACCAACAGATTTTGAGATACCATTTGTACGGTTTCAGAAAAAACAGGTCGGATTTAATTATTTTTTTTTTGTATAAGAATATTGAGATCACGATGTCGGGATTTTGCACACAATTAATACATAGTCTTGCCAAGTTTGACTTTTGTTTTCATTGCAAAATATTGATAAGCAATAAGGTCATTATTATTTGAACCGTGGTCTTGAAAACTAGGGTAATCTGAAATGAAAAATAAAAAATATGCTTTTAGTAGAATAATAAAATTTTCGTATGACCGTATATTTTTTTGTAATGTCAAAAATTACAAAAATGTCAGGTTCTGGCAAAAAAAAGTTCGATTTTTCACCAAAGAGCCAACTTTAATCATTTGTTGTTAACAAATGGATGAACATATGGAAAAAGTCATCCGGTCGATCGATAGAAAATGTCATAAATTATGCTCTGTTCGATTCGAAGTGAATCGGACTCCTAGATTTCGAAATACAACTTGCACCGTTTCACAAGGCATCGTTTCGAGAAAAGTGCCCTTCACCAAAATCGTCATAAATCGGTCAATTTTTGGATTTTCTACAAAATCTTTGTTGCAAATAAAAGTCAAGACCCTAGGCTATGAAACTATATCATACAAAAGATCAAAATTTCACCCGCAAGCTTACGCACAGCCCTTATATGTGGAACAAGATGCTCGGATACGTTTGGAGCCTGCGTCTAACAATAGCGGAAGTCTAGGTCAACGCGATTTATGAGGAATCCGTGTCAGAAGGATTCACGGATATGTTTGAGCTGTGCCATTGGTGGGGGACACCCCGAACAAGTAGCTCGACGAAAAGTGAACTAAATTGCCGCTATCGATTGGACAGGACTCCCGGGGGCAGTCAAATATTCACGAATCGGGCAAATAACTCTATTATCATCAATACCCTAAAATTTAAAAAATTATCCCTCACGCATTCGCGGAAATAAGTAAAAAAATTACATTTTCCAAAAATATTTTTATTTGATATTATCACCTTTTATCAATATTCCGTGGAAAACGTAATTGAAATATTCACAAAATTGAATAAGCTACAACTTCTAACAGTCAGCGGGGCGAGCGGTAGCAACACCATACTTCAAACTTTAAGGCGGGATATACATTGACAACGATCGAAAAATCGATTTTCTTTCTTTAAACGATACAACTATATATGAGGCATTCCACGTCACTTCAGCCAGTAAAAAAAAGCCATAAATAATTTTGAAAAATCGAGTTACTTTATTGAAAAATATTTACCAAGTGTCGAAATTAGAAAAAAAAATTCTGACGTTTTTTCTCGTTGATTCCCATTTTTTAACATTTTTCCATTCAACCGGCTGTATCTTTGGCAGGATTTGACGTATTGACATTCGCAAAAAATAAAAATGTGCGTCTTTTTATAGCCTTCCAGATTTCCAGAATCTGACGATTTTTTAGCCAAATTTTTTTAGGCACCTATTTATTAATAACAAAAGAACTATGCAACATAAAAAAAATCGTACGTACTTCCATAGACAATGTATCTTTCAAGATATATTCAACATTTCAAGGGAACCGGTTGAAAATTGTCTAAATTATGTTTCCGACCAACTTAAAAAATGCAGTTTTGAGATAAACGCTGCACCGCCGCCATTTTGAAATTAATCGCTTCGAAAAAATTATTGTATACAGTCACTGATATGCGTGATAAACACCCTTTTTTGTAATCTCAATTTATTTTGTAGTTTTTCTGAAAAAAAAAACAATCCCCAAAAAGCCTATTTTTCCGGCCTCTAGAGTGGCCTAACGCCTTAAACGCGTTCCTCTCGAAACACTGTTTTCAAAGTCGGTGGACATGATATCTCGAGAACCACTTGATGGATTATTTCCAAATTTACAGGAGATACGACGAAAAACATCTAAAGGTCGTTGACGATCTCACTTTTTAAAAATCGATGTTGATTTTTTAATAGATACGTAAAAATGACGACTTTTTTCATAGATTTTGTATGCTCGAGGTTCAATTCGTTGCTGCATTGTTTAAAAAAATGATTTTATAAATCGACGATCGTCAACGACTCATATTTATTATTGACTTAAATAACCCATTTGGTTTTTATATTTCGAATAGACCGTTTGAGCTGGAGAGCGTCCACCGCGAAACGTCGCGAAAAAAATTTCACGATCTGCCGGTGGCCATGTTTTTGTTATTGTTCTGTATTTTTTGGTGATTTTTTAAAGCTCTCAATATATATATATATATATATATATATACCTTCGTTTAACGCTTCCATGACACACTGGGTCATTTTGACCCGGACGAATTTGGAATAAAATGCTCACTTCCTAAAACTGAAAGTGTTTTATCATTTTTTACAACCATTCAATTTTATACTTTCCGAATCTTAATCATACAGACATAATACGAAAAGTGTAAAGTGTATCCCGGTTTTTTAAAAAATAAAAACCGACCGAAGGATTGTCAAGAGCAAGTGGATAAAATTCTATCCGGCTCAGATTGACCAAGTGTATCAATAAAGGGTTAAAAAATAGGTTTCTTTTTTCCCCAACCGCTTCCCAGAAAAAAAAATCGGAATTGGATCATTTTTTTTCTGGCCTCTATGTAGATGTAGCCCCTTAAGTAAATTGATCGAGGCGCGAGCCTTAAATTCCTCTTGCCCAGACGAGGAATGTAAGGGAGGCGAGTGGCTGCAAGCTCGTTGAATAAAAGCAAAGCTCCTTCTCGACGAGTTCATTGTCCGAACATACGATACGTGAGGCACGCCGAGCAGGATCAATCGCTCGACCGGAAGTCTCGATAAAAATGAAAATGAAAAAAGCTCGCCTGAGTAAATAACACCCAGAGTCCATCGCTGGAGTTACAACAGGAGGAAGATTTCAATCGAAGGGAGCTTGTTGGTTCGTTCGCGCTGTGAGAAAAAGTTGTGTACTTGTATGGAAGGAAAAAAGATGGTCGGGAAGACGTGGAGAGCAAGTGGGATAGAATGTTCACCGTGGTAACTGTTCGCGAACAAGCCCTGAAGGCTCTCTACAGGAAAACGCGCAACACTCTCTCTCTCTCTCTCTCTCTCTCTCTCTCTCTCTCTCTCTCTCTCTCTCTCTCTCTCTCTCTCTCTCTCTCTCTCTCAAACGTTGCAATTTAAACTTTTCCGTTTTGCTTGGCTTACACTTTTCGTGCCTGGGCACCAAGACGAGCGAACGGCTTCATTGGTCTCTTCAGCGATGATGGAACAGAAATGTATGAGATAAGAAAAAAAAGAGAGCGAAAGGATTTTTAAAAAATTGCGAATTGCAGGAAAAAGTTCAGAAACGATTCTCAACGATATAGGAAAAAGATACTGATCATCCTGGCAATCATGATCCTCCACGATTTTTTTTTATCACAAATAAACGATTAAAAGCTCCACAACTTTCGTATTTCGGTTAAAGGGCTGTACCGGTGTGACACTTTTAAAAAATCGAGTTTTTTTTAACTTTTTCGACAGTTATACTTTCAAGAATATCCTGTAAAAATTTCAAGGCCGTATGTCTAATAATTTTATCTTCCAAAAATCGATAGTTAAATCTTCAAACGCGTTTTTTCTCGAAATGAGATTTTTCAAATATGCTGACATTGTAACTCAAAGGGCAATTATTCGAAAATTGACGTGGCATTGAAAAAAAACGACCATTTTATAGGCAAGAAAACCGACTTTTTTCATAACTACGCCATTTTGTTAGATTTTGATATTTTTCCGAAATCCTACGTCATTATACAGGAAATACTTTCCAGTTTAACGACATCTTTTTCCTTTTTCGGTTTCAGCTACTCAATCGGCTCAATAAAAAATCATGTACTATAGGTCAAATATATTCTTAAGGCGTTACCCCCACTTGTAGCGCAAAAAAAAGACCTTTTTCATGAATTTTTTAAAAGAAAACTACAAAACTTTTTTAATCGATCAATATACCATCTTAAAGAACACATCTTGAAGAACTTTCAGTAATTTTTTTTATTGAATAATATTACATTGTTTAGTGGCAAATGGCCGTCAATGAAATAATGTTTTTATATACACGGTTTGCGGTGACCAACATTGCGGCGAAGTGGATCTTCTGAAAAAAAAAATGCGGATGGATTTAGTCAAATATAAGTATAAACTAGTCTTTGATCGAAGAATTTTAAAAAATATTCATTTTTCACAAAATGGCGGACAGTCAAAGTTAATGGTTCGATTTTAACGAAAAAAAACGGCCGTTTTTTGGCTATAAAACAGCCATTTTTTTCGAAAAAAAAACATCGAACGATTAAAGACTACATTTTTATGTATTAAATAAGCCTGCAAAATTTCGAGAAGATCGGTTCATTATTGTTCAAGTAATCTTGGTCACCGACTTCAGAAATGCCATTTTGAGAAAAACGCGTTTAAAGTTTCAATTAGCCGGTCGTTTACACAACGGATTCTTCTCTTTCAACGCTCATATCTCAGTCAATTTTGTTGAGATCGACTTGGAATTTTCAGGACATATTCTCAGATACTTGTACTTCAAAAAAAGGCAATAAAAAAAAATCGATTTTTTCCAAATCGCAAGTGGGGGTAACCCCTTAATTTTCCAAAACATTTAATTGAGTACTTTTCTTCCAAAAAATTCCGGAAATCACCCAAATTTTCAGCGTTCACACTGGTATAGTCCCTCAATATGAAATAAATTGTTAGCTGAACATCATAGGCGTCTGGTAAAACTTATCTACCAATTATCAAATAAAATGTATGATTATTATATTTGATTCAATTTTTATTGGTGTATATTCATTTGTTCATCTCTATTCATTGATCTTTTTCTTTTTATATTTATTCATTCATATCTCTCTATGTATATTCACGTATTTATTTATCTGCATTTATTTATTGATATTTATGAATTTATATAAATTTATTTCTATAAACGAATTTAGATAGAAATGCTAACAATATCATTAATGAGGATCTCAATAATTTATCCTACTGTCACGAAGAGCTGCAATATTTTCATTACTTCCAAGCTCTCCCAAGGTGAATCTCGTTGAATTTTTATCTCCAGGCAAGAAAAAGTACGGAGTAACGAATTTTTTTTCCCCATTACTTTGTCTACGCTCTCTTGAAACTTCGAGCTTTTCCAATAAACCGTACTTCCCTAATAGCCATTATAATGAGCTCTCTCAATACCGTTGTAGATAATGCAGCCATGTTTAAAATTGTTGATTGCAATCGCGAAATCATTCCTCGTTGTGCCGAAGATCTGCCCAGAATAGAGAGGGGGGGGGTCTTTGATCGAGAGGCTTTCATGATTCCTGCTATAGGGTATAGGGCTCCTGGGTATAGGAAGGAGTAGATAGAAAAAGCTCCATCTGTGGAGCAGCCGCGAGGAGTCGTAAACACTAAAGTTGTTATACGTGTCCCCGGCCTTAGTTAGAGTAGAAGAAGATTAGCGAGCTTTCACCTTTCCTGCCTCTTGTTTCTACGCACTTTCCTATTTATCTCGTTCTACGTCCGTGCCACGTCATTTGGCTGCCACTTGTGCCTTTCTCGCTTCCTGCCAGACAACGTCATTAATATCCGTCTCGTTGTCACGGCGCTAATTCCCTACGAGGTTCGACCGGAGAGCTTTTCCCGGCTAATCGATACCAGTGCACACGCGAGACTCTGAGAAACCATTGCCTGTTGGGGGAGGAAAAACTGAGCAGTCATTTGCTCTTCGGGGTTCGATGTTATTTGGGAACTGGTGATTTGTCAAATATGGACGAACATTTTCGAGACTGTGGTCTGTGGACTGTGCTTTTCAAAAAAGGATTTTTAAAAAAGTTTTTAAAAATAGATTTTAAAAAAAGCTTTTTTAAAAAAGTTTTTAAAAAAAGCTTTTTTAAAAAAGTTTTTAAAAATTGATTTTAAAAAAGTTTTTAAAAATTGATTTTAAAAAAGCTTTTTTTTAAATCTTATAAAAAGCTCTTTTTGAAAGCTTTTCAGAGGGATTTTTTTCGAAGCTTTTTTAAAGGATTTTCAGGCGATTTTTAAGGGCTTTTTAGAAGCTTTAAAAAACTTTTTTGAGCTGCTCGAGGGTGAGCGGAAAGTCCATGTGTAGGACGCAAAAGGATTTTAGGATCTTACATATTTCGAGATGGGTTTATGCAAATTTAGGGTGCTTTCGTACAAGGTGCCCCAATTATCAAGGGACATCGAAAAAATTCAAAATCAGCGTAATAAATCGAAAAATCCCGAAGCACGTATCGAGTGGATTCGAACAAAGAGTAAAATGGCAGCCACTCTCTTATTTAGTCGACGTTTTCAAAGTGATTTCAAGGTCAACTCAAAAATAATAGAACTCTATATTTTTTTGCAGCGGCATTTTATTATACGTAAAGCAAAACAGGTTACTTTTGTCGGAATCATTTTCTATTTGGCGATTGATTTTTATTGCAAATAAATTTCAAAATTATAGCCCTCCCACTTCCCAACATAAATTGATACGGTGATCTATTAAAAAAAAGTTTCGGGAAAAAGTAATCTATTTTTTTTTACGTGGAATAGGATGCCGCTTTAAAAATAAAGCCTATGATGAAATAAGAAACAGGTGACCTTGAAATGACCTTGGAAATGTAGACCAAATAAAACAGTCACCGCGCCTTTTTTTATTTTTACTCTCCCTCCTTTTAACTATATTGGATCGTTTTCGTGGGTGAGATTCAAAATTTTCTTTTTCGTCGCCAGCGTAAGGGAAAAAAAGAGAATTTAAAGAAAAAAGCCTTGACACGAGTGATTCAATCTTTGTCTGGAGGGTATACAAGCTGTGCTCGTTGAATTTAATATTTACGGTTGAAACATCGCGCGAGACCAACTATCGGTACTAATGCTCGGTCCCTCTAATGGAAACTCGTCACTCGATCCCCGCCGAGAGGATAGTCAATATTTGACGTGCGAACGAGACGGCTTTTTTCCCGTCGCTCGAATCCCGTGAAAAAAAAAAATGGGACCGATACTCCTGGCTCCCGCGAAATATAAAATCGACGAATTATCGATGAAGGATCTCGCGAATTTCAATGATTATTTTTGTGCTTACAGCCAAACTGGACGGGGTTAAAACGTACATGAGAATGAGGAGGGTGCCGAATCATCTTCAGGTGAAGGTCATCAAGTGGTTCGACTATTTGTGGCTGACGCAAAAATGCTCGGACGAGGAAAAAGCCGTCAGCTGCCTGCCCGGTAAGTTTCTGTCTCGCGGCATTTCTTTGCAAAAAAAACTCATGTTTTTGCGACCAGCAAAAAAATATCGAAGTTGACGTCTCGAATGTGAGTTTAATTATGAAAAAAGTGAATTAATTTTTTTTACGATAATTCAGTGAAATAAATGAATAGAATAATAAAATTCATTGATAACATTTTTTTGAGAAAATACTATGGCAGAGGTTTTTTTTACTGACACGGTTCACTTTTTGCGGGAGATCAGAATGAAAAGAACAAATAGAAACGATTCGCTATTAAATCATTATTATACAATATTTGGGGGTGATAAGAACCGACCAAATAATTATTAGTTATATTTATTAGACCAACTAAGTACTTATTGTAAATAGCAAAAAATATCGAAGATAAAGCCTCAAATATGAGTTTAATTATGGAAAAAACGAATGAATTTGATTTTTTTTTACTTCGATTCAGTAAAATAAATTAACAGAATAATAAAATTCATTGATAAGAATTTATTGAGAAAATACTATGGCAGAGGTTTTTTTAGGAACACGGTTCACTTTTTTCGTGACACCAGAATTAAAAGAATGAATAAAAATGATTCTCTATTAAATCATTGTTATACAATATTTGGGGGGGATGAGACCAGGGCAAAAAATTAGTTATATTTATTATACTAATTAACTACTTATTATTATAAATTATTACTAAATAGTTATAATGGCTCATCATTATAGATTAATCCTCGAACAATTGCTGTAAAAGGTTATAATCGGTTCTAAAATAATTGGAAATAATTATTAAATAATTATCCCCAATAATTCCTATGAATCACAATGAAATGATTGTTTTATCTTATTATTCAAACATTATTATGAATTATTCTCAAATAAGTACTAACCTATTAAAAACAATTATTAAGATATTTTCTTAAATACTGAAAACTCATCCCAAATCGTAATTACAAACTAATAAGTGTGCCATGGTAAATACATAATTGCAATAAATAATTATATTAAATACCCGCACTATTGTTTTCGTTAAAAAAATCCTTTTATCGCCGCAGCTGAACCTGAAATTCGTGCTATAAACGTCACCGAAACAAGTCAACCTTATTTCAAGGGAAAAAACGCCCTATCGGCGAGAAAATAGAAAAAGGCCTAAAATTAAATAATAAATTCAAAATTGAATAAAAATTCAGTTCATTAAAAAAAAGTCAATTCGAAATCAGTTCAATAAAAAAATTCAGTTTAATTTAAAAAATCAGTTCATTAAAAAAAGTCAATTCGAAATCAATTCAATTTAAAATTAGTTCAGCTAAAAAATTCAGTTCATTCAAAAAGTCAGTAACAAAATATCGTACGAGTATAGGGAAAAAACCTCAGCGTCACCATTTTTCCATTGTTTTGTTGTCACCCTGAACGACGCTAAAAATTCCGCGTTAACCAAACTATATTTACTACAGACGATAAACCTTTCGTACCTCTTTACCGCTCCCTCCTGGCCGGAAGTCTGATATTAGTGGAGATTTTTTATGACCCCGACGGGGCATCGCGACGTAAACGCCGAGCCAGGATAACGAATAAGGACGACATGCAGAAGACCGGAGAGGGCCCGTGTCACGATCGCGACGATATCACACCCTGCGCGAACAGCGTCACCGTAAACCGACAAAATGTTCCCACACCCGCAACCCGCACTGCAAAATCGTCCGATAAAAATTTTAACGGCTGACAACAATTTTCCCCTTTTTGCCATTTTTCGTATTTCTTCCCCATATGTCGCCGTTAAGCCAGAGAATAGCCTGCAATTTATTCGTCAATTTATTAAGGGGTCATCCCACTTTATCAACGTCAAAAAGTCGACTTTTTCGGCGGTTTTTAGAAAATAGACCACTTCAAAAAATTTTTGTAGAAATTTCAAAAAGATCGGAGCGGTCTAACACCAAACATCCCTCAGGTGACACCCTTCGATTTTGTTCAAATTTGAATATGTTATAAAGCACCGAAAAGTAAGCGATACGTATTTTTTATTATCGGCGGAAAAACGGTTTTAAGGGCTGAAACGCACTCTCAAAAATGGCGATGTTTTTCGTTTTTCGTCGACAACGTTTTAACGGTACGAGATATTAAAAAAATTTCAAATTGCAACAATGTTTATTTTTTTGTGCACTATACATTGGAGATGAGAACGATAACGTTATCGACGAAAAACGAAAAACACTCCTATTTTCGAGGGTTCGTTTCAACCCTTAAAACCGTTTGTCCGCCGATAAAAAAAATACGTATCGCTTACGTTTCGGTGCTTTATAACGTATCCAAATTTCAACAAAATCGAAGGGTGTCACCTGAGGGATGTTCCTTGTAAGTATTATTTTTCGAGTTTATTTGAGCGCGCTCTTCGGCCTGCTCATACTCGAGCGTGAACTTTACACGCGTTTTTCTCACAACCACTTTCTTTCTTGCTTCGGTGATTTTTTTTCCGGAACTACTAAACCGATCCTCACGAAATTTTAACTACATATTCGTCACATATATGGCTACTGCTGGAACTAGAATTATTTGAAAATGTTGATTTTAAGTACTATTTTTCAACCGAAATATCATTTTAAAAAAGTCTTATTTTTCAAGACGTTTTTCAACAGCCGCCATTTTGTGATTTTTGCATAAAAATTCATAATTCTAGTTCGAACAGTAGCCACGACCATACTGAACTTAAATCTTTTTGGTTTTTGTGTTTCGAATAAATCGGCTCAAAAGGAAAGGTTGCGAGGTCGAGCTCTCCGATTTCGATTAAATTTGGCATGCTTGTATAATGGGTAAAAATAGGCGACACGTATTTTTTTTATATTTGCGAAACCCGATTTTTAAGGGTTGAAACGCACCCTCGAAAATCGGGGTGTTTTTCGTTGATAACGTTGTAACGGTACGAGGCATGAAAAAAATTCAAATTGCAACAATGTTTATTTTTTCGTGTACTATACATTGGAAATGAGAACGATAACGTTGTCGACGAAAAACACCCCTATTTACGAGGGTGCGTATTTCCTTTTAAAAATTGGGTTCCGCAGATATAAAAAAATACGTGTCGCCTATTTTTACCCACTCTATCAGCATATCAAATTTTATCGAAATCGGAGAGATCGATTTCGCAACCTATCCTTGTCAGAAATAACATCAACGAAACTGACATCGCTTTTTTCGAGTGACTATGCGGATGCTGCTACCACGGATAGATAAATTATGTAAAATGAATATATTAAAAATTTGATATTTTTCAAAGGTTATTTTATCAAGTCCAAAAAAATGTACGTCAATATCTTTCATAGTAACCATACAAAAAAAATCCCAAAAATACCCAATTTTTCAGCTGCCTAAAGTAAGATGATCCCTTAAGGCGTTACCCCCACTTGTAGCGCAAAAAAGCGAATTTTTTAAAAGAAAACTACAAAACTTTTTTAAGCGATCAATATACCATCTTAAAGAACACATCTTGAAGAACTTTCAGTAATTTTTTTATTGAAAAATATTACATTGCTTAGTGGCAAATGGCCGTCAATGAAATAATGTTTTTATATACACGGTTTGCGGTGACCAACATTGCGGCGGAGTGGATCATCTAAAAAAAAAATGCGGATGGATTTAGTCAAATATAAGTATAAACTAGTCTTTAATCGAAGGATTTTAAAAAATATTCATTTTTCACAAAATGGCGGACAGTCAAAGTTAATGGTTCGATTTTAACGAAAAAAACGGCCGTTTTTTGGCTATCAAACGGCCATTTTTTTCGAAAAAAAAAATCGAACGATTAAAGACTACATTTTTATATATTAAATAAGCCTGCAAAATTTCAAGAAGATCGGTTCATTAGTGTTCGAGTAATCTTGGTCACTGACTTCAGAAATGCCATTTTGAGAAAAACGCGTTTAAAGTTTCAATTTCCGGTCGTTTACACAAGGGATTCTTCTCTTTCAACGCTCATATCTCAGTCAATTTTGTTCGGATCGACTTGAAATTTTCAGGACATAATCTCAGATCCTTATACTTCAAAGAAATGCAATTTAAAAAAATCGATTTTTTTCAAAATCGCAAATGGGGGTAACCCCTTAACGCAATATTCCAACTTAACCACATTTTTTTACAGATACAGCTGCAGGACATTTTCCGCGATTTTAGTTAATTACGGAATTCGATCGATTTTTCATTTTCGTGTTGTTCGTGCGGGTTTTTTAAAGTAAAAAATGAACGACGTTGCTCTTGTGATTTCATTTTTCGAAGATCCGTCGTGAAAGTACGAAAAATTATTTGCAGTGTAAGAAACGTGGATACTTCGAAGAGTATGATGACATGTGTCAACGCTGAAAGGTGGATGGAAAAAGCTCTGTCTCCCTGGGTGGTGAGCGAAGCCGTGCAAAGAATTTTCCCAAGTATGAGTATATAAAAGCTATATATACCATTTGGATAGAAAATACATGGTAAATATATCCGAATTGTATATACAGGGTGTCCTGTATATACAGTTTAGCCCATGGACCGATACATTT
>OZ023320.1:6219534-6292034 GCA_964007375.1 Ophion obscuratus
GGGACCTATCCCCCCTTAAGGCTTTTCATCGACCTTCCAAACACCCTGTATGTATACATTGACACTGCTTACGAGAAGTAACATGTTTCAGAATTCTTACGGAAACAAACACGTTTGATATCACCCCGAAAACTAGCATGTTTCAGTAACACTGGAATTGTTTCCGACTTTTCTTCCATGCCTTTTTACGCCTTGCCTCTATTTTTATACTCCAATTCCTTTGACCGCAATCGGATATTTACGATTTTTTAGACCTATCAAACAAATCAAGTGGACTTCAATTAAAATTGCAAGTATTCGGGAAATATCCATACAACCTTACGTCGATACAATCAACGTTAAGGTAGTTCCTCTGCAAAAATCTCAACCATAAGTTTACATACCATGTTCATGTTTAAAAGATTGATAAATGGCTTAATTAGTAATAAATAAATTTAAAAACTACGCAATACTGACTCGGTGCTAGTAAATAATACGATGGAAATCATTTATTGCCGTAAAATATATTTTATATTGTTTTTTTGATCTACTATGGCCAGTGAAGTTTTTGCCGGGACTGTTCAGGCTTTGCCCCAATTGTTTTTTTTCCAGGCTTTGCCAAGCTTTGCCAGGCTTTGCACCAAAATTGTGAGGGCTTTTCATGGTTATATCTTGGAAACTAGATGGTGAATGATTCTCATTTTTTTTCACATTATTCGTGATATCTTACTCTAGCTTATCCTCGTTTTTTATCAATTTCTTAATTTTAGTTTTGGCGGTAAAATTAAGGGCGGGGTAAAGTATTAAAAATTTTTTTTCATTTAAAAAATTTTTTTTAAATGAATGCATAATATATCAAGAATATTGTGTTAAAATTTCAAGTCGATTGGAGTAAAATTGACGAAGTTACGAGTATTTGAGCGTCTATTGCTCCATGCCGTTCTCTTCTCTTCTGCGTTTTTCAAACCGTTTTTCTGAGACTTGTCATATTTGAAGTCCGTGTGCACGATAACTCAAAATATACTGGACCAATCGCTTTGAAATTTTGCACAGTACTTCTTCACATAATTCATCAGGTATTGTCGAGAGCTTTTTTGTTTTTTTTTAATAATTACTAATTTTTCAACAACAAATTAGCCGATTTTTTTTAGCGAAAATCGGGTTTTTGGCTCCCAAGTGCTACGAAAAATCGAAAAATCGAAAAAAAAAAAATCCTCCCGTCATTACCTCGAGAAACATCTCCTTTAACAAATGCATTTTGATTTTTTTGTTTCAAATGATTCTGTTGCGAGTTATGGTGCACACCGCAAACCAACTTTTTTTCGAGGCGCCTCCGGGGTTTAATTTTCACTCGCTCAACTTTGAATATTTTGCAATGCAAATTTAGGAGAATGTTGTTCAAATGTTACTTTATTATATGTAAATTTTTCAATAAACGAACACTATTCGTTACGCCAAAAAAAAATCTTAAAAACATGCCTTTTTTCGCCGAATTAACTTTACCCCGCCGTTAATGATGCTCTGTTTGCCCATCATAACGCATTTGTTACGTGTTAACCCAGCCAACTTTAAGTGTAAATATCTCAGGTTTGGGGTGGTCAAACTTATTCAAATTGCACAGATGTTTGGATAATGTATTAAATAACATATATGTCAAATTTCAACCATTTCTTAATTCAACTCTCCTGTGGAGGTACTACCTTAAAATATAATTTTGACCAAGAAGAACGAGAGATGAAAATCTTTAAAAAAAAAACAAAAACATGGACGATGTTCGAATGTTCCAATTAAAACAGACGTCAGATAAAAAATTGCCTCTTGCACCAAGAAAAAAAAAGATTTACAGGCCATGCTCGACAGAGGTTTCATTCCAATCGAACATCAGCAAGATTTTTCAAACATATTCGACGGCAACCATCTGTAAGATTACAGTAAATTTATGAATGATATTTTCAATAACGTTATTTTTTTAATAGAAAATCACAATAAATACTTCATTATATTCACAATTTCGATATTATGTCTTTATAAAAATTACTACGATCGATTTTAATTGATAATTGTTATCAAAATGTTAATAAAAGCAACGTGTATAAAATAAAAATGTCATTACGCAAAAATTGTCATATTTAAACAAAAATACCGATGGTTTATTTTTCCACATTTTTACCTGGACACGAACGTCTTTAAATTCTTTAAATTAAGGTTTTAAACTTACTCGTTTTACACTAGTTTTTACAGTGAATATCAAACAAGCTACTTTTCGCGGTGATAGCCGAAGGATGCTAGTTTTCATCCTCATCATTTCAGTAGAAACATGTTGGTTTTCGCGGTGAATATGGAAACGTGCTAGTTTCCATGGCAAAAGCATAATCATGCTAGTTTTCGTAAGAACTTTGAATCGTGCTCCTTTTCATAAGCAGCGTCGACACACACACACACACACATACACACACACATATATATTAGGGAGACCCTTAATATGGGTAAAAAAATTGATCGCGCCGCCCTCCAGAACGGTTCCAAATAATAAAAAAAAAAATCTACGCGAAGCCCCAGCTATGTCCGTTAAGAGGAAGGCGTGCCTGTAAGCATGAATTAAAATTTAAATATCAATTTTTCTTCATGGTTGGAGAAATTTCAATTTTTTAAATCTAGTTTATTTGTCTTTTTTTTTAACTTTCCGAAGCTATTGTATATTGGTATTCAATAAACAGATCGAATAATAAGATCCTCCATACTAGATTTGATGAGCGTTCAGTTTTACCATCCTATTATTTTGGAACAATAGTTCGATTTAGCTGCTGTCGAACGTTTTTAATCACATCAAAATCAAACTTTACATTTGCATCTTGCCAGAAAAATCTATTAAGTACGGATATAAATTCACGATAAACCATTCATATCGAACTTCCGGATTGGCCAGAATTGTTTTTTTTTTAAATTTTGTTAGAAATATTCCTTGCGTGCTGAGATACAAACATATTAATATTTCACTGAGATCAGACTTCCAGTGCTGTGGATAAAAAATGTATTTGAAAATGACTTTCGCAAAAATGCATAGGGACATTTTAAACTTGGGAGGATTTTCAACTTGGCGAGCTTGTTCGTTTTATTGAAAACAAAGGAATTATTTATTCGTACAAGTCATCCAGTTGGTCGGATAAAACATAATATTTAAAAAATGTACACATAAGACATCGATACTAGTTCGTTCAGTACGAATTTATTTATTTAAACCACAGAAATATCGTGTTGAAAAATTGACAAATAAACTAGATTTAAAAGATCGAAATTTCTCCAATCATGAAGAAAAATTGATATTTAAATTTAAGCTCATGCTTACAAACACCCCTTGCTCTTAACGGGCATATCTGGGGCTTCGCGTAGATTTTTTCTTTATTATTTGGAACCGTTTTGGAGGGCGGCGCGATCAACTTTTTTTTTACTCATATCAAGGGCCACCCTAATATATATATATAAATACACACACACACACACACACACACACACACACACACACACACATATATATATATAGCGTATTTTGATATTCGTAGACAAATACACGATAAAGGTCCCGCTGAAGTCAACCTTGGCTTATTTTCCTTCTCTGTCTCACTCGCGTCCGTTCCTTGCCCCAAACTGATATGTGCGCGTAACTTCTTGTTTTCTTTTTGACTCCTCCGTCCTGGCTCACGCACAGGGCAAACTCGCATCCCTCGAAACATCGGAAAAACAAACCCATGGTCGTTCGTGCTCCTTCACGTGAGAAACGAAGTTTTAGCGGGTATAAGTTTGACAGAACAAATACTGACGAGAAAGATCACTTTGGTGTCCAACTTCAATTTTGTTGGAACTCGTGTATATGGTAGAGCAGCGAAAACTATTGGATACGTATTTGTTCTTTATCGGCGGAAAAACGATTTTAAGGGGGGAGGTACCTTTAGGCGAGGAAAAAATTGCTGATTTTCATGATTTGTTTTTTTAAGCAAAGATTTCTTCACCATTTTCGAGACTTAGGATATGTTTTATTACTACTTTTGGCTGCGACATGGTATTTAAAAAAAATTTATCTGTGAAAATGGCGGAGGTATGGTACGGTGGATGTCTAAACGGCTTGCAGCGGATGTTGTTAGACGGCGTGACACGTAGTGTGAACGGGACTAAGGGGCCAGTCCACTTTGGAGCCACGAAAAAAAAGCTTGTTTCGAGATTTTTTTTTTTAGGATTTTATAAAAGATATGAATATAAATGTTGTTGGGCTTGATAAATAAACCCTTGAAATACATACATAACATTTTTTTGTTCATTTTTATTCTTTTTTAAGTACAAAAACTATAGTTTAACGTAATGCCTTAAAAATAAGTGGGCTAGGTAGCTCCATCACAACTCGGCAACGGCTTATCTAAAACAAAAAAATCAAAGTCCATTAGATTCATCATGACACCAGTTACAAAATGACCCTCGGATATACAGTTTCATCAAAAAATAAAAAAACGACAGATGAAAAACGAAAAAAGTATTTTAAAAACGCGTTTTTTCGCAGTTTTTCGCAAAAAAGAGTGAAAATCAAAGTTTTAAAACCATTGAGGGTCATCTTGTTGCGAATCATGTTTACAATGTGTGTTTTAAATTTCAAGAAAATCGGTTTATTAGTTTTAGAGATACGATGGAGCTAGATTTTGAAAACGTTGTTTCGAGAAAAACGCGTTTGAAGTATATACTATGAAAAACTCTTACCTAAATTCAGTCGGAAATTCCTGCACCGTACAAAATCCCTTCTGATTGCTCTTCAACGTCGATTTCTTAAGGTCTTGCTTGCTTTCGATTTTTTGAAATTTTTAAAGTCGACTGGCCCCTTAATCTGTGAAAAATCCACCGATGATTTTTCTTTCGTAAACACTCATACGCAGAATATGAACAGAGAAAAAGTGATAAATGTTGAAAATCAATGAGATTAGACACTTAGACACGCTTAGAGACAAAAAGATTGAACGTTCAGAAAAAATGACTACATTTTGCCATTAAGGCGTTACCCCCACTTGTAGCGCAAAAAAAGGCCTTTTTCGTGAATTTTTTGAAAGAAAACTACAAAACTTTTTGAATCGATCAATATACCATCTTAAAGAACACATCTTGAAGAACTTTCAGTAATTTTTTTATTGAAAAATATTACATTGTTTAGTGGCAAATGGCCGTCAATGAAATAATGTTTTTTATACACGGTTTGCGGTGACCAACATTGCGGCGAAGTGGATCATCTGAAAAAAAAAATGCGCATGGATTTAGTCAAATATAAGTATAAACTAGTCTTTAATCGAAGGATTTTAAAAAATATTCATTTTTCACAAAATGGCGGACAGTCAAACTTAATGGTTCGATGTTAACGAAAAAAAGGCCGTTTTTTGGCTATAAAACGGCCATTTTTTTCGAAAAAAAAAATCGAACGTTTAAAGACTACATTTTTATGTATTAAATAAGCCTGCAAAATTTCAAGAAGATCGCTTAATTAGTGTTCGAGTAATCTTGGTCACCGACTTCAGAAATGCCATTTTGAGAAAAACGCGTTTAAAGTTTCAATTTCAGCTTACACGAAGAACGGATTGTTCTCTTTCAACGCTCATATCTCAGTCAATTTTGTTCGGATCGACTTGAAATTTTCAGGACATATTCTCAGATACTTATACTTCAAAAAAATGCAATAAAAAAATCGATTTTTTCAAAATCGCTAGTGGGGGTAACCCCTTAAAAAGTAATTTAAAAAAATTTAAATACAATTAGGGTTATAAGGTTAGAAAGGTTTACAGTGAGGTTACAATGAGGTTAGAAAGATTTATATTGTTTTGAAAATGCAGATTACAAGACCGTGCCATATCTCCGCTATTTTTAAAGATCAATAAATAAAACAATACCATGTAACAACCGAAAACAATAATAAAACGTACCCTTATTCTCAAAAATGGTAAAGAATTTCTCAAAAAAAAAATCATGAAAATTAGCAAATGTTTTCCTCGTCTAAAGGTATCTTCCTCCTTAAGGAGTAAAACCACCCTAAGTGGAGCACGTCAGGGGCTGATTTCACTACCAAGCAGTCCATCGCTTTCAGTAAAACAGAAACGAAAATTCTTTCAACGTAAAATGGACAAAAATCGAGTATGGGTACGTTGAAAAAAAAAATGAAGGGATGAACCGTCGGCTTATTTTTCTTTCGCTCGTCCCGCATTTCAAAGGGGTGCATTCAATCGAAGGAAATAGGTAACACTTTGAAAGGGGCAAAAAATTGGAGTTTGCATATCTTTGTAGTATCCCCGGGTAGCAAGCTTAAGGGCTAGCCACATTCCGTACATTTTCGACAATTTCCAATAAAACATATAGGATTTTGGAGGAAATTTATGGTCAATTTGTATTCAGGGGGTAAAAATACATCGATATGGACTTTTCAACAAATATTTGATATCCACACGTTTTCTTCCCTTCTCGGGCAAAAATAAAAGGCTTGGCTAAATCATCGATAATTTATTTGCTGCTTCGATTTGGAAGTCCACTTTGTGCTCATTCGCTTCGTTATCGTTTGCTCCTTCGAATGCCGTTTGATTTATTCAGCTCGGACTGTTTTTCCATTTTTGGCAGAATTTCAAATCGGAGCATCGATTTTCGCGAAATTTTTCCATACCCTTTTGCATGTCCTTTTGCCATTTTTTCAAGTGCAATTTTCGGCAAAACTAATCGACCTGTGGGGATGAATTGAGCGACATTCTTTAAGTGTACCAAAATCCTTTTCGAAAATGCCAGAATGAGTTTATGGCATTCAAATAGGAACGACGCTACGGCTGTTTGAAATTTTGGGATTTTGAGGTTGGAATGTGGCCGGAAACGTCGAAAATACTTTTTTTCGAGTTTTAAACCATTTCAAGCATCTATTTAATGAGAAATTTTCCGCTGATTCGGAATATCACCGAGTTTTTGTCGGAAACTCTAACAAGGAACATCCCTCAGGTGTCCGCCTCCGATTTTGTTGAAACTCATATATGTGATAGAGCATCGAAAACTTTGAGACACGTATTTTTTTTTATCGGCGGAAAAACGGATTTAAGGGGGGAAACCGCCCCTCAAAGAAAGGCGCGTCGAGGGGTGATTTTGCAGTTTCACCCAGAAGCAATCCACCGATCTGAACGAAACAAAAACGAAAATTCTTCTAATGAAAAGCGATGAAAAATCCACTATGAAAAAGTTAAGAAAAAATTCAATTAGGGGGTAAACCACCCCTCAATTTGACTTTTCTTCACCCCACACTTAAGAGGGTTGTATGCAAATTAATAAAACAGGTAACATTTTGAAGGGCAATTAAAATTTAAGTTGACGGGTTTTTGCGTTTTGGCGGCATAGCAAATTTAAGGGGGTAAACCACCCCTAACATAAATTTATTTATCATGGTCGTTTTTTCTGTGTTTAAAGTATATCCGCTGATTTTAAATATTTCTATAAGCTACAATTTAATGTTTTATCATATTTTAAAATTATCTTAAGGGGTCTTAAGGCGTCTTAAGAGGTAACTACCCCTCTGACGAGAAACATCATTGAAGTATCCGCTTTCGATTTCGTTGAAACTCATATATGCGGTAAAGCATTGCAAACTATTAAACATGTTTTTTTTGTATCGGCAGAAAAACGGTGTTAGGGGATGAAACCACCCCTCAAAGTTTCTCCCACAAGCAGTCCACCGATCTGAATGAAACAAAATCGAAAATTCCTCTAATATTAAGCGATGAAAAATCCACTACAAGAGTGTTGATTAGAAATATAATTAAGGGGTAAACCACCCCTCCATTTGACATTTTTCACCCCACGCTTAAGAGGGTTGTATGAAAATTAATAAAACAGGTATCATTTTGAAGGGGAATCAATATTCAAGTTGACGCGTTTTTGCATTTCAGCGGGACAGTAAATTTATGGGGGTAAACCACCCCTAACATAAATTTGTTCATCACCGCCGTGTTTTCTGTGTTTAACATGTATCCGCGGTTTCAAAATATTCTCCCGCGTTTTTAAATTATTACGTTTTTAAATTTTTACATTTTAAGGGTAAACTACCACCTCTAATTGCTTTTCGTTTGAAGTTTCGCGAAAGGTTTCACGAATTTCGTTTAAACTGTTTTCATTTAATCGGTAATATCAATTTTATGTTTGTGTGTGTGCCGCATATTCGTTTTGAGCTTTATGAGCGGTACTTTAGGAGTGGGGACGTGGGGCTACCCTTTACTCATAAGACTCATATTTTCATGTCGAAACGCTTCCGATTTTAATATGCACGTCCATTAAGCATCTCCATAGGAATAATTATACACTTCTACTATATCATTAATTCTAATAATTTCCAGAATAAGTTATAAGGCTCACTTCGATAATTTAGCCAGCGACGTAGTTTTGTGGAGGAATGTATATTTTTATTATTTTACCGTTTATTTAATTAAACATATTAATGAATGAATATAATTTTAATATATTCATTCATAAACATATTAATGAATATAATTTCATTTGGGAATCATATCAGCTGATTTAATTAATAGTACTTGTGAAAAGTATCGCAGTCATATGCCGTCAAATCATTTTCTTGTGATATATACTTTTTTTTCTAGTCTATCAACGATCAACCATCAAGAATCATGGCTCGGAATTCCTGCAATAATGATAATCATCAAAAAATGCTTTAAACACAACGACTTTTTGCACCATGCACATCTGATAATGGCCAAATTATTGCAGCCGGGTATTTCACAATGTGTGTTCGATTCACCAAAACCAAAGATAACATGATTTTCAAAATCTTCTGGTTTTTTAAATGAATGGAAATGAACAAATTTATGTTAGGGGTGGTTTACCCCCTTAAATTTGCTGTCCCGCTGAAACGCAACAACGCGTCAACTTGAATTTTGATTCTCCTTCAAAATGATACCTGTTTTATTAATTTTCATACAACCATCTTAAGCGTGGGGTAAAAAACGGCAAATGGAGGGGTGATTTACCCCTTAATTATATTTCTAATCAACACTCTTGTAGTGGATTTTTCATCGCTTAATATTAGAGGAATTTTCGATTTTGTTTCATTCAGATCGGTGGACTGCTTGTAGGAGAAACTTTGAGGGGTGGTTTCATCCCCTAACACCGTCTTTCTGCCGATACAAAAAAAACATGTTTAATAGTTTACAATGCTTTACCACATATATGAGTTTCAACGAAATCGAAAGCGGATACTTCGATGATGTTTCTCGTCAGAGGGGTAGTTACCCCTTAAGACGCCTTAAGACCCCTTAAGATAATTTTGAAATATGATAAAACATTAAATTGTAGCTTATAGAAATATTTAAAATCAGCGGATATACTTTAAGCCCGGGAAAAATAACCATGATAAATAAATTTATGTTAGGGGTGGTTTACCCCCTTAAATTTGCTATGCCGCCAAAACGCAAAAACCCGTCAACTTAAATTTTAATTGCCCTTCAAAATGATACCTGTTTTATTAATTTGCATACAACCCTCTTAAGTGTGGGGTGAAGAAAAGGCAAATTGAGGGGTGGTTTACCCCCTAATTGAATTTTTTCTTAACATTTTCATAGTGGATTTTTCATCGCTTTTCATTAGAAGAATTTTCGTTTTTGTTTCGTTCAGATCGGTGGATTGCTTCTGGGTGAAACTGCAAAATCACCCCTCGACGCGCCTTTCTTTGAGGGGCGGTTGCCCCCCTTAAATCCGTTTTACCGCCGATAAAAAAAAATACGTGTCTCAAAGTTTTCGATGCTCTATCACATATATGAGTTTCAACAAAATCGGAGGCGGACACCTGAGGGATGTTCCTTGTAAGTCACGCTTGCTAACCGAGAAAAGCGTTTATTTTCACACTTTGGACTATTTTTTAATGAAAATTTTGGGTTTCGGGGGAAATGAATGGTGAGTTCGTATTCAGGTAGTGAACATAAACCGATAAGGATTCAGAAAAAATGTTTAAATCCCTATATATATATATATACGTGTATATATATATGTATATGTATATGTATATAGGGTGTCCCATTTTTATCTTACACCTGATTGATTTCGAAAAATACTGCTCGATCAAGTATTGAGTATAATAAAACTTTTAAGGGTCAAAGAGGGACGTTCAAAACAAAAATCTTTTTTGGTCCAAAATTCAAAATGCGGACATTAAGATGGCTGACATGTTTCTTTAAAATGAAATCATGAATTTTTCACTAAAACATTTATCAGGCCAAAACTAATCAATTTTGTTCAAAAAGATTTTTGATAACGTTCACAATTTTTAAGTCACAATACCATTTTTTGGCTGACGCGGGTTTGTTTGTGTTATCGAACAAGCCCGAACAAACGCAAGCCAACCCAACAAGCACACACCCACACTCACACGCACAATTACACTATGAATGTTGAAGACTTTGTACCTCGTGGTACATTCTGGATAGCGATAAAATAGTAAAAAATGGTACTCTAAAATGAAAAAATTCTGAACGTTATAAAAAAATTTTGGCCACAAAATTTGTCAGATTTGATCTGATAAATGTTTTCGTGAAGAAAATGGATGATCCCATTTTTAAAAACCACGTCGGCCACCTTAACCTTGCCATTTTAAATTTTTGGTCGAAAAATATTTTTTTAACACCCCTCTTTCAACCCTAAAAGTTTAATCATACTCAATACTTGATCGGAGCTGCCTTTTTCGAGATAAATGAGGTGTAAGATTAAAATGGGACACCCGGTATATAGTGGGGATGCCACAGAGAGTTCGCTTGAAAAGCGGTAAAAAAATTCACCGGGGGGGAAGAGAATGAAGAACCGGATTGAGTGCCGTATGGGAGATCCCTCCGCATTTACGACTATACTTGTACGTACGAAGAATAAAACGTGGAACCAGCAGAATATTTCAATAAAATCTGTGCGCCACGGAAAAGGGTGCGCGGGTGGGACTACATGAGAACCCGAGATCCTGTCGAGAAACTGTGATCGACTTCCATTCGATATTCGTTCGCGGACTTTTGATATCGATCGGAGTTATGAGAACCCCCCTCTCTCTCTCTCTCTCTCTCTCTCTCTCTCTCTCTCTCTCTCCCCCCTCTCTCCCTCTCTCCCCTCTCTCTCTCTCTCTCTCTCCCTCTCACCCCTCTCTCTGTCCGTCTCGCTCTACCAAGCTCCCGCTCTGTCTCTCTGTCTTCATCTCATTCTATATATTATTTTTTGTCGTAGTTCTCCGCTACCACTTGGCATTTTCTCATGCGCTCTTGGTAACGCTTGGGGCGCGATACCAAAGAATAACTGAAGGCTTTGCGAGAGAGAGAGAGAGAGAGAGAGAGAGAGAGAGAGAGAGAGAGAGAGAGAGAGAGAGACTGTGCGAACAATGTCCTCGTACAAGGGTCACCCTTTTTTTTTTCTCTTGAAATCTCTTCGACTACATTTTTTGCCGGTATATCCCGTCTACATTTCCGTCTACATTTTCCAATTATACTGAACATTTTCCAGATCCAAGCAAACGATCATTTTTCACTATTTTCTGTTGATGCCGTGCGTATGATATATTTTTCCATCGTTTTGTTATCTCGCATAGTGTTAAACATATGATACACATTATAAATGACATTAATTGAAATCAAATGAAACCAAAAAAAATTTCTTCAAATATATCCAACCGGCTATGGGTTGACGATCCACTCTTCGAAATTTCGAAAAATACGAAAAATGGCAGCTTTTCCAAAGAAAACCTCATCTTTCTCTTGAAAAACAGCATGCTGAAGTCATTGTTATTAACAAATGGTTCATCGAATAAAAAAAGTGCGATCGTGCACCGAAAATGACTACTGTTTGAACGCTAACTGTGCAAATTCAAGTCAATCGCGTGATAATTGTTCAAGATATCAATCCTGCCGTGTCAAGATATGTAGTTTTGAGCTTGTATGTAGTATAGGGTGTATAGAGATGTAGTAAAAGCTTTAGCATACGATGCTGAGACGATATCTGTCATTTTTGGAAATTCGGTCCATTCGTCTGTCCGGATGCTCAGAGTTGGCACGAAAACGGCTGAAGATTTCGTCCGAACCTTCGGTCATCAGAAAATAAACGCTTTCAGAACGTCACTGCACTTATCTTAGTTTCATCAGAATGTCCGTCAAGTGGAACCTGAGAACATGCGACGTCCCTTTTTCGAAGGACAGTGAGGCGTGATAGCCTTCAGCATTCTGGAGGAAGTTCTTCAAGCAATTGTCAATCCAAAACAGATTCATTACTTTCAATCGATACCTGACGTCATTTTGAAAGTTTAGTTTTTTTGGTCATAAGTACATTGATCTGATCATGAGTAAGTAAGGTAACCCAAGCAAACCCAAACGAACTATGTAGAAAATGATTATTTTAACTCTAGATTTAAAGTGTTTTTGCAAATTGATATATAACATGTTTTTACAATTACCCCGATATATAGGGTGTCCCAAAACTGAATGTGTTCCCTCAAATGAGAGGTTGGGGGTGAAATTCTGAGTCGGTTGATTAAAGCATGTTTGGGTCTCAGATGAACCCCTGAATTATTATAAATTTTTAAAGGCGGGCCAATCAGGTGCGCTCGCTTTTAAATATGGGTGCGGCGCTCCCGCCAGGCACCGTAGTAGTGGTGCCTGGCAGAAGCACCACACCTATATTTAAAGGCGAGCGCACCTGATTGGCCCGCCTTTAAAAATTAATAATAATTCCGGGGTTGATCTGAGACCCACACATGCCTTATATCAATCGACTCAGAATTTCACCCCCAACCTCTCATTTAAGGGAACGTATTCACTTCTGGGACACCGTGTATAACCATCAATAAAATCCGACTTTAGAATTCCTTTTCAACATGCATAAAATTAAAGTAAATATACAGTTTCATTGACAGACAAAAGTAAAGCAGCCCGAGATTAAAACCACATTTGATTTTTTTTCAAAATCTTTGCGTCTCTCTCTCTCTCTCTCTGTCCCTCTTCCTCTCCGATAATGGGTTACGTATTGTGACTAAAGTTCAATAAATTTTCCGGGAACACAATATCTAGCTGAATCACACTTTGTATAATGACCTGTACGTGTCCGCGCATATATTCCCTTCGAGAGTTTACTCACTGTTGTTTACCACTCACGTTTGTTACTTTCAAAGCTTCTCTCTCACTCTCGCTGTGCATCCCGGAAGAGGGGTATTTGCTATAAAAATGTTTATTTTAGAGGATAACAATTTTTAGCGAGCAATGCAAGCTTTGCGCGCATCCATGAAATTTTGCAAACAGATTTATGTGCACGAAGCTTTCGCTGACCAGTGTTGATAAAAGCGAGAATTTAAATACGAAAATTATATTGCTGTAGTGTAATTTTTGAGACAAAAGGACATTAAGTAGATTAAGGGGCTATTCTACTGCAACGGCTAAAAAAGCTATTTTTAATATATTTTTTTAAATTGTTGCATGCATCGGTAGAAACTTTTTTAACCCTGAAGATACACTCTTACAGAATAGAAAACAATTTTTTTTGCATATAGATATATATTTATTTAACAATTTATAATCGTGTAAAGGCATGAAAAATAAGTATGTTGCTGGCATTGATAATTTGCGCTCTCCAGGTAATCGGAAGCAGAAAATTCAAAAACATTCTCAATGTTTATGAGTGTCGCTATCACCCAAACTAGAATTATTATTTTCTATTGTGAAATAATAAAATGGCGTCATTTTTTTGCAAAAGTGTTCGAAAAGTACATTTTTTTCGATATCATTCGAGCGCTGGCCATACATATTGATATATGGATCTACAGTGTTTATCTACATTCAGCCCGCCACAGTAGATACATACATACCATACACACTGCATATGCTGAATATACAGTAAAAATTTTAGCCCGATTGGTTAAGCCGATTTCCCGAAATGACCAACGCCAGGTGAAAAAAGTCGTTTCGAGAAAAACGCATTTAAAGTTTACTATACTATAAAAAACCATGCGGTAGAGCGCCCTTTCATTTACACAGTGAAAAGAGAGACTACCATTGTACAGTAAATGTATAGAAGTATACGTGTATATGTGTATAATGAGGTATAAATTAAAAACAGCTGTTCCCAACAGCTGCCAGGGACGCGCAGCGGGTAGCCGTACTAGAGCGCGCGCACCGAGCGCTGTACTGAGTCGACAAAGTGGAAATCGACTTTACCAGCAATTGGATATCAATTCTATGATGAAATAGAGTTAAAAATGCAAAAAATGCGATTTTTGATCCCGCTACAGTAGAACAGCCCCTCAACATGTGAAGAAATTTTAAAAAATACGAAAAGGGAAATAGAGAATATGAAAATGAATGTTCGTCGATCGTTACATGGAGGAATCATTTTTTGTCTACAATATATATATATGGGGCATTCCATGCCGATTCGACCTGAGTCTGACCCGTCACCTCTCCGATTTGACCCGCGATTTTTCATGTTATTGTACTATCTTTGAAAGGCACTCGAGAATTTTTTTAGATTTTTTTGGAACGATTTAACTTCACAATATTTTTTATACACAAAAAATTAACGCCCAAATTAAAAAATATGAAAAAAATCACGAAAATCCTGTGTCACATATCAAACACTATGAGCGTTTAGAGAAAGTGGGCGCGCGTTTCGTTTGGCCTACAAAGCGCTTTTTTCGCAAAAAAATATTTTTGTTTCATTAAAAAAAATCGAATCAATATCCCACCCAGTCGTTAAAGAGGAAAAAAAATCACATGACATTATGTAGAATTGACCAGATTTTTTTCACATTTTTTTCAGAATTTTTGTCCTAGATTATTTTTCATCTTTTTTAGTCAAATTGCCAACAATTCAAGTGGCCAACCCAACTCAAGTATCATAGGGCTTCGGCTAGAATGTCAAGATAGAAAACATTCTTAATTAAACATTTTTAATCCATTCGAATTTTTTTCTGAATTTTTTAGAGATTCATTTCTTTCATAGAAACGATTGTTATTTTTTCAAGTTTAAACAAACAAGAAATTCACTAAAAAATTCTAAAAAAATTCGAATGGAGTAAAAATATTTAACTAAGAATGTTTTCTATCTTGACATTGTAGCCCAAGTCCTATGATACTTGAGTTGGGTTGGCCACTTGGCCACTTGAATTGTCGGCAATTTGACTAAAAATGATGAAAAAAAAAATCTTGGACAAAAATTCTGAAAAAAATCTGACAAAAAATGTGAAAAAAATCTGAAAAAATTCTGGTCAATTCTACATAATGCCATGTAATTTTTTTTCCTCTTTAACGACCGGGTGGGCTATTGATGCTATATTTTTTAATTAAAATTTTTTTTTTTTGCGAAAAAAGCGCTTTGTACGCCAAATTGATGGTTTGATATATGACACAGGATTTTTATGTTTTTTTTTTCAATTTTTAAATTAGGGCGTTAATTTTTTGTTTATAAAAAATATTGTGAAGTCAAATCGTTCCAAAGAAATCTGAAAAAATTCTCGAGTGCCTTTCAGAGATAGTACAATAACATAAAAAATCGCGGGTCAAATCGAAGAGGTGACGGGTCAGACCCAGGTCGAATCGACATGGAATGCCCCATATATATATATATATATATATATATATATATATATATATATATATATATATATATATATATTAAACATTTCATTCAAGTGTTCAATTAGATATAGAATTTAATTAATTCAGTTCACATTTTATTCACATTAAATCCATTAATCCAATCAAGTCAATTGGTTCACTCGAACTTATTCAATCAATACTATTAATTTAATTCAATTAATTCACTATTAAATTCAATACCTATACGATATTTTTTCAAGTACAATATTAGCACTAAGATTTTTTTCTAGGTTGTCAAATTTTTATTGATGATTCTTAATCGTGGAATAGATGGCTCGGAGAGTATGAAGAAATCCTTGCCACGGGAAGGACGCGAATCGATGAATCATCGTTCGCAGCTAGACTCCGCTAGAGGCTTACAAATTGGCAACATTAATCACGAACAAGATGGGCGACTATAATGAATAATGCTCAGACTCAATTTCCCGTGACGTCTCCTTCTCATTCAGTTCCCTTTTCTACTCCACCCCTACCAGACCACCCCCTGCGATATAAACTTTCCATCTATTCGAGGATAGCCTGTCACGTTACTCGAGCATTGCACTTAAACCCCAAGTGTACAGAGCGAGAGAGACAGCGCGCAAGGGAGAGAGAGAGAGAGAGAGAGAGAGAGAGAGAGAGAGAGAGAGAGAGAGAGAGGAAGAGAGAGAAGGCCGGAGTTACGAGACAAATAGAAGAAAAAGAATTGAAAAATGGGAGTACTAAACTGCCGGAATTGAAATTTGTATCCTCTATACCATATACTTTAACATACTTCAATACCAAATGTCTTTTCTAGCAAGAGACACTTAAAACACATACATTTTTAGCTTTTGAAGTTTTTCATTAAGGCCTCAGGCCACTCTAGAGGCCGAAAAAAATAAGCTTTTTGAGGATTTTTTTTTTCAGAAAAACTGCAATAATTCGAGATTACAAAAAAGGGTGTTTATCATACATATCAGTGACTATATACAATAATTTTTTTGAAGCGATTAATTTCAAAATGGCGGCTGTGCAGCGTTTATCTCAAAACTGCATTTTTTAAGTTGGTCGGAAACATAACTTACTTAGACAATTTTCAACCGATTCACTTGAAATGTTGAATATATCTTGAAAAATACATTGTCTATGGAAGTACGTAGGATTTTTTTTTATATTGCATAGTTAATTTGTTATTAACAATTATTTGACGATATTTGTGGAAAGTGAAAAATTTGCCTAAAAAATCGCCAGATAATTCTGACTAACAAATGAACTATAAAATAATACATATGGCAACACCGCATCGTTCCACGGATCCAATGACGTAAATTTGCGCGGCATATTTAAAATAATACTGCAACACAAATTTTTATTTCGAAGTAATTTTTAATCGAACAAACTTTTTAATTAGTTATGAATTAAGGGCGGGGTAAAGTATTTAATTTTTTTTCATTTTTTTTTAATTTTTTTAATGAATGCATAATATATCAAGAATATTGTGTTAAAATTTCAAGTCGATCGGAGTAAAATTGACGAAGTCATGAGTATTTGAGCGTCTATTGCTCCATGCCGTTCTCTTCTCTTCTGCGTTTTTCAAACCGTTTTTCTGAGACTTGTCATATTTGAAGTCCGTGTGCACGATAACTCAAAATCTACTGGACCAATCGCTTTGAAATTTTGCACAGTACTTCTTCACATAATTCACCAGGTATTGTCGAGAGCTTTTTTGTTTTTTTTAATAATTACTAATTTTTCAACAACAAATTAGCCGATTTTTTTAGCGAAAATCGGGTTTTTGGCTCCCAAGTGCTACGAAAAATCGAAAAATCGAAAAAAAAAATCCTCGCATCATTACCTAGAGAAACATCTCCTTTAATAAATGCATTTTGATTTTTTTGTTTCAATTGATTCTGTTGCGAGTTATGGTGCACACCGCAAACCAACTTTTTTTCAAGGCGCCTCCGGGGTTTAATTTTCACTCCCTCAATTTTGAATATTTTGCAATGCAAATTTAGGAGAATGTTGTTCAAATGTTACTTTATTATATGTAAATTTTTCAATAAACGAACACTATGCGTTACGCCAAAAAAAAATCTTAAAAACATGCCTTTTTTCGCCGAATTAACTTTACCCCGCCGTTAACCAACAGTTTTATTTGTTGATAAAGATAACATGAACAATACAAAAAATATTAATATTTGAATCGCAAATATTATTTTGTGATAAAAGTTTTTAGCCTTTGGAACACGATAATTATTTTTTGTCTCGAAATATTGATAAGTAGTGTTCTGCGGTGTTGCCATATGTCTTCTTATTATACGAGACAATTATTTTTCACGGATTATTATTTTGTCTTTACGGAACGTTTTTAGCAAAACTGAATAGTAAAGGCAATGCAAACTTTTTTCACTCTTTCCCTAACTAGTTTGCTATCTAAACATAATTTTGATTCAAAATTTATAAACACAATAGAATGGTACGACGAGTTATGTGACCTGACTTTCGGTCAATGCAGACCCTGCAGTGTTAAAAATTGCAATTTCAAAACCCAGTATCTCCCAATCTGAATAGTCGACTGTTCTGAAATTTCGCTCAAAAATACATAATAATATGAACATTATCTGGTTAAAATTTCAAAAAATTCATCGAAATTTCATCAGAATCGGTCGATTAGTTTCTTAGCTTCACGTCACGCCATTTTGAAAGATTATTAAATAAATAAAATACATCGTAACCCCCAAAATTAGTAATAAAACATACCCTAAGTCTAAAAAATGGTGAAAAAATCCGTCCCTTTTGAAAAAAAATCCTGAAAATCAGCAATTTTTTTCCTCGCCGAAAGGTAATTTCCCCCCTTAAGATCCTCAACGAGCGCGCAATAGAAAATTCGCGACGACTCGTTGAATTCTCGCTTCATAGCTATGGAAAATCGGAAACTTTGACCGCACGATCAATACGTATTGTTTCGTGGATAATTAATTGTCTCGCGACGAGGACGCGCGATCGTTAAAGTGTCGTGACTTTACACCCGACGCCTCGCGACTCGGTGCGCATTGTTTTCCCCACTGAAACGGTATTACCAACTTTCGCGAATGAGGTTAGTTAAATAATACGTCGTTGTGATTACCACGCGGGGGGACGTAAGTTTCCTGTGAACGTCACTAATCTCGCCGAACACTCAAACACGACCAGCCGAGCTGCAACGATAATGCCAATAATTAATCAACCATTATCAAAATCTTCGCGAGAATCGTGAAAAGTTCGTTTTCTTGCGAAATTGACGTTCGAGAGATAAGAATAGTCGAGTCTTCGAACGTTCATCGAACGGACGTGCGGCGCGAAAATTCTTAAAGCAAGTTGAAAAGCGGACTTTTGCACATCGTGCTTCATCAGCGTGTTGGATAAAGAAAATCGCAATTAGAAAGGAAAAAGGACTCTTCTTTCGCTTGCGTTTTTATTCTGCGTTAAAAAAAATATTTGTTTTTTTTTTAATGGAGAAATATATTTTCTCGTGATTTGCGTTTTTAAACTGCATTTTTTAATCAATTTTTTTATTTTATAAATAAAAGAAGAAATGTCATTATTATTCACGTTTGTAATCGGCGTTTTTGTAATCATGTTTTTTTAAGAAAGGAATACATTTTCTTGCTATTTGTGTTTTTAATCTGCGGCTTTATAAAGTTGATTTTAGTTTTTTATAAATAAGTGAATGAAGTCTTTATCTTCGTTCTTAATCTAAATTTTTTTAAGTTATTTTATTTTGTTGTAAATTAATGAAGAAATTTTTGTTTGCGATTTTTAATTTTGAATTCCTTTTGTTTGTAAAGAGTCGTACTTCTTTTGTGTTTGTGAGCAGTCTGTTTTTTATTGCGTTGTATTTTTGTTTGCACAGCACGAAGAATGAGAGTTGTGTGAGAGGACGTTTTGATCCTAGAGCAGTAAAGAACTTAACCTGATCTAATTTAATATATATATATGCCGGCTGTGTAGAGCAATGAATTATCAATGCGAATATAACAAGGTCTTTTTCATATGATATCGACATTATCCGACATTTTTTTATGTACTGGACGATAATGAAGATTACATATTTTATATTTTTTCAACCGCTTCGAAACAATACAAAATAGCAAGCCTACTACATATTTGTTTTAATATTAATGGATTTATAAATACATATTATATATTAATGGATTTATAAATACTGCCCAAAAAAAACATTCAATTCAATGTTTTGTTGAAAATGTTGTTGAGAATGGTGTAAAATGAGCGCTGACCAAATTTCAGCCCTTTAAATTAATATTAAGGGCGGGGTAAAGTATTTAAATTTTTTTTTTCATTTTTTTAAATTTTTAAAATGAATGCATAATATATCAAGAATATTGTGTTAAAATTTCAAGTCGATCGGAGTAAAATTGACGAAGTTATGAGTATTTGAGCGTCTATTGCTCCATGCCGTTCTCTTCTCTTCTGCGTTTTTCAAACCGTTTTTCTGAGACTTGTCATATATGAAGTCCGTGTGCACGATAACTTAAAATCTACTGGACCAATCGCTTTGAAATTTTGCACAGTACTTCTTCACATAATTCACCAGGTATTGTCGAGAGCTTTTTTGTTTTTTTAATAATTACTAATTTTTCAACAACAAATTAGCCGATTTTTTTAGCGAAAATCGGGTTTTTGGCTCCCGAGTGCTACGAAAAATAGAAAAATCGAAAAAAAAAATCTTCCCGTCTTTACCTCGAGAAAAATCTCCTTTAACAAATGCATTTTGATTTTTTTGTTTCAAAGGATTCTGTTGCGAGTTATGGTGCACACCGCAAACCAACTTTTTTTCGAGGCGCCTCCGGGGTTTAATTTTCACTCGCTCAATTTTGAATATTTTGCAATGCAAATTTAGGAGAATGTTGTTCAAATGTTACTTTATTATATGTAAATTTTTCAATAAACGAACACTATTCATTACGCCAAAAAAAAATCTTAAAAACATGCCTTTTTTCGCCGAATTAACTTTACCCCGCCGTTAAGAGGCCCCTCATCGCGATTTACTATTTCCCATTTATTCATCAAGGTAAAAGCTTTGTTTGCCGCTTCTCAGCTTTATAACTCACCTACGGGTAAACACACGGAAATGCCCAAAACATAATTTTATAGGAAATTTAACGATCTACAAAAAAGTCCTTAGCCTTCATACGATAAATGCACTCGTTCAAATTTTATTCAACGTCAAAGTTGAAGCTATGATAAATTTCATGATTTTGTGAGATTTTTGGACTTTTACGAGGAAATTATTGATTTTTTTTTGTTTGTTTTTCTGATTCATCTCGACAAGTATTGTATCCTTTTCAAATTATTCCATAGATAGATTCTGAAATTTCTAATAGATTTACATTCATTGTTATGCAAAAGTACATTGGTACAAAAATCTATTCTTAAACCGAATTCAATTGCCCATAGCATGATAAATAAATTTCTAGGGAAAAATTTAAAAAGGATACAATACTTTTCAAGATAAATCAGAAAAAAAAACAACAACAAAAAATCAATAAGTTTGTCACAAAAGTCCAAAAATCTCACCAAATCATGCAATTTATCATCAATTCAAAGTTAATGTTGAATAAAATTTGAACGAGTGAATTTATCGTATGAAGGCTAAGGACCTTTTTTGTAGAGCGGTAAATTTTCTATAAAAAATGTTTTTAGGCGTTTCTGTGTGTTTATCCCTAGGCGAGTTATAAAGCTGAGAAGCGGCAAACAAAACTTTTACCATGTTAAATGAATGGGAAAAATAAAATCTCGATGAGGGACCTCTATGTATTAATACGAAGCGCTAAAATTTGGTCAGCTTTCATTTTTTGTCATTCTCAACAACATTTTCAACAACAAATTTAAAAAAAAAATTCAATTATTTTTGGTCTTCTAATATATATATATATATATATATATATATATATACATACACACATATGGATACGAATATGTATTAATAAATAACTAAATAAATAAACAAATAATTATAATGTGTATATAAACGATATTGAATATCAAGGGTGTTGTAGAAGGGTTGTTGTAGGTACTGGGAGATATTATACGAAGAACGAGAGCAGGGAAAGAGAACAATAACCGACATATAGTAGACCCGATATCCAGACTATCGCCATTGTTCAACATTGACGTACACATTGTTACGTCGAAACTTGCAAGCAGCTCGTAGCTGGAGCAGCCGCGGTAACTGTATACCCAAAATTGCCTGTATACACACACAAACATATATATATATATATATATATATATATATATATATATATACACACATATAAAATCGTGTTTCCGCGAAACGATTATTGGGATGGAGAACACGCCTGTCAAACAATGCGGAATATTTGAACTGAATAAATCGTTTATGGCACGATATTGAAATTTATTGTGAAAGCAGCTGTTCTTTCGTTATTCCCAGGACCAATAACAATTTCACCATTCATATCTCGTATTTTGTGCGCAATTTCGCGTAGATAAGTGCACATCATTGTGAGCAAGAAAAATTGTTCTCGTTCGGGGTCCAATGGTACTTCGAGTTAGGCAGCGTTGTGAATGGCCGATACTCGAAGCGGTGACCGCTCAGCCGTGAACCGGCTGGCGCATCAAACCGGTCAGCGGAAGGCCAATACTTCTGAGAACAAGGTGTAGATACTTGAGTAAAACGTCTGTGCGCCAGAGAATTAGAAAAATATGGGCCCGTCTATACCGGTACGGGTTTTTCACAGTTTCCCCGTGCCCTTGGAAAATGCAAAAAAATACCGTTTTTTCCGATTTTTTATCTACTAGACTATTTATTTGGAATTCGGAAAAAAGATGTGTCATTAAGGGGGGAAATCTCTTTAGACGCCCGAAAATGAGTCGTTTTTTATTAATTTGTTTAAAGGTGATAAAATAATCGCTTCGTTTAAAAATTTTGACATAATCTCATAACAATTTTCAAGGGTTAACATTTTTTTCAATAAAACAAAATGGCGGCGTTATAAGGTATTCTTTCAGGCGTCTTTTGAAAAACTGCTTATGTTATAACTCAAATGTTATTGATCGATCTGGCTAAGATTTTGGGAGGTTTCTCAATATGACAATATTGGAAGAATACACCTATAAAAATATTGAAAAGTATCAAATTAAAAATTAAGAAGGCTTTGTAATTAAATTTTCATATTTTTGACCATTTTCTCGACAATTTTTACCCCGAAAAAGTAATTTATTTACGCGATAACATAAAAACTTTAGATATATCCTTCCAATAATATTATAGTGAGAAACCTCCCGAAATTCCAGCCAGATCGATCAATAGCTTTTTGAGCAGTTTTTCAAAAAACGCCTAAAAGAATACCTCATAACGCCGCTATTTTGTTTTGTTTAAAAGAGCATTTTTTTAATACTTGAAAGTTGTAATAAAATAATGTGAAATTTTACAATGTTGCGATTGTTTCATCAGCTTAGAAAAAATCATGAACAATTACTCATTTTCGAGCGTCTAAAGGGATTTTCCCCCTTAAGCATGTATCGAACTTATATCGTGTAATCTATAACTTGTCAATGGTTGGTCTGAAAAATAAAAGTACAAAAGCTTTATTATTTATATAAATGAAGTTCTCATGTGACGTAGCCATTTTTCGAAAAAAAAAATCATAAAATGGCGGGTGTTAAAAAAATGTGTGATTTTGGCAAAATTTCTACTTATATTCGGGGACTTAAAAAAACTAAATTCCCAGAGAAAAAGCGTATATGTTCATAGCTTCTGCAACGACGGAAATTTTGGGTTTTTCTAATTGAAATTTGGACAATCATAGGTGACTATGACTCCAGCTAGATCGAAAAAAGTCGTTTCGAGAAAAACTCGATTGACGTCTGTAAACGATAAACGTCTGTAACTTGGTCAATTTTGAATATTTCAACTCGACATTTTTTCACATATTCTCGAATGTGTATACTTTGATCAAATGCAAAAAAATCATATTTTTTTGCATTTGATCCGTCACAGTGCTGTCCGAGCCTTGAGACGGCTGTGGACAAAACGGAACTTAGGTTGGATTGGCAACGTGCGGGTAGGGAGTGATAGGAAAGCGTTCAATCGAGAAGGGCAATACGTAAAAACTCGACATATACTTCGGAACCCAAAAAAATAAAAAAATATAAAATAAAACGAAATAAAAAAAATAACACGAAGTTAAAAAAATATAAAATAACACGGAATAAAAATATATAAAATAAAACGAAATAAAAATATATAAAATAAAACGAAATAAAAAAGGAATAAATATCATATATCAATTTTCGGATTCGCTGACAATGCATTGTCCAACGGACCATTTTTATGAAGACTTCGCATGATTTTTTTCTAATTTCAGACAAGCTAAAAGCCGAGATAGCGATAAACGTTCATCTGGACACGCTGAGGAGGGTCGAGATATTTCAGAACACCGAGGCTGGCTTTCTGTGTGAGCTCGTGCTCAGACTGCGACCGGTGCTCTTCTCACCCGGCGACTATATTTGTCGAAAAGGTATGTAAACGAGGCGAAGCCTCCCAAATAAACGACCAAACAATGACTATACACTTTTACGCACGTGTATACGTATATATTAGGAAAAGACATTTTGAAGCCGCCATATCCATGCACATCCAGCTGATTCGAGGACGGTCCTTGAAGTTTTTCTCGTCGAATCGTTGATTTTTGGCACCAGGAAAGTCCGTGAAATGATCTTTGTATGAATATGCGTCTATTCGTCAAAAGGTGATTTTGAAGACATTTTGGTGTATATAATGTTGAGTATGGGAACAAATGGCTACTCTGGGGACGGTCCTCGAAGTCTAATGTCTTTAAAATAAATGTTTCTTGTGTGTGTGTGTGTGTGTGTGTGTGTGTGTGTGTGTGTGTGTGTGTGTGTGTGTGTGTGTGTGTGTGTGTGTTTGTGTGTGTGTGTGTGTGTGTGTGTGAAGGGGCTCGTACGATCACGAATTTAATAACGAATATGGTATGTACATACTGCAAAAGAGTCAGACCGGGGTAAGAGACTCTCCACTCTCGCGTACTGCGGGCAAGAGGTCCGGTAGCGTTACCGAGATACGAACATGTGTAAATATGTATGTGTGTGTGTGTGTGTGTGTGTGTGTGTGTGTGTGTGTGTGTGTGTGTGTGTGTGTGTGTGTGTGTGTGTGTTTGTGTATGGGTGCGCGACTGGATTTTTGCCAAGGAACGTAGAGCGAACATCCGCGTTTCGCTCGGCCAAAAAGTGATTGCCCCAACGGGACGTGAGAAAGGCCACGAGCCAAAAGACCTCATTTCTTCCTTTCTCTTTTCCATCGAATTTTTATCTCATTCTTTGTACCTTCTTCGCACGAGAATGACCAGTGTGGAATCGCCCAACTCACCGAAGCATCGGAGACGAATAAAAGAAACGGAAGATAAACGAGAAATCGTTTTCTTTCTTTTTTATCGAACGTGACTGACAGTAAATTTTTTTCTTATTAATTTAATATCTATATTTTTTTAGTGAATGTCCCTTCGTACGCCCTTGCGATTCCTTTCTCCTTTACTCGCGTTTGTCACTTTACTTCCGGCTTTTTAGATACCGTCGGACTGGACCACGTACCCACTACTGGCATTTCAGTTTTTCTTGCTAATTTATTTTTTCTAGTTTATATTTTTTTAGTGAATGTCCCCTCGTATGCCCTTGCAATCCCCTTTTCCCTTTACTCGCGTTTGTTACTTTACTACTTCCGGCTTTTACGAGATCGTCGGACTGGACCACGTCCCCACTACTGGCATTTCAGTTTCTCTTGCTGATTCATGTTTTCTAGTTTATATTTTTTTTCGTGAATGTCCTTTCGTACGCCCTTACGGACCCTTGCGATCCCCCTTTCCCCTACAATCGCGTTGCCACTTCACTACTTCCGGTTCCTTAGAGACCGTCGGACTGGACCGCGTATCCACCACTGGGATTTCATTTTCCTTCTATTTCACCTGTTCTATTTTTTCTTCATATTTTTCATGTTTCATTTTCTTTCATACGATTGCTACGATAGAAAAAAATCGAAAAAACACCGATCCATTTATAGGGAGGAACTCTGCCGGAATAAAAAATTCACTTGTGCCAATAAAAATAACGAGGGCGGTGATTTCGATCGCTTTTTTAATCGTGACGTTGGTCAAACGACTGCTGGCTGTCCGCGCGAACGTTACGCACCGTGACTACTAATCGAGGAAAATATGCAGAATCTCCTCGGGAGATGTTGAATTAATTGACGAAGAGGTGGAGCATGGTGGGATGGGGGTCCAGCGATGAGATGAGCCGAAGAGACGGTCCCGGATATCACGAATGCAAAATATCACCCTCGACCTGCTGGCTTCTATAATTGCAAGGGGGAGGGGATCAGGCAAAAAAAATGTATGCAAATTCATACATAGCCTTTATCCGCGGTTTACATTTTTATCGATTCGCGGACATTAATATGATAATAATGTTTCTATAAAAAGGGGGGGGAAGGGCTAAGAGGGGAAAAAATTAAAAAGGGCAACTGCGAGAGAGGGGGAAGAAGAGGAAGAGAGAGAGAAAGAACGATAAAGAGATAAAGAAAGAGACAGAGAGAGAGAGAGAAAATGTTTAACGAAAATGCCAGCTCGATCGAAATAAATTAATTTTCCATGCAATCGAATCGTCGTCCAATTACAATCGGAGCACGTATCCTATAAATTCCTCCGATCTTATCTCACTCTCTTTCTCTCCCTTTCTATCTAGTTATATATCTATATATATTTATGTATCGATATATCTACACACACATATATACATTTATATATATATATCTGTCTATCCATTTTCCTCTTTCTCGTATTCTCAGCCCTTTCCCCGCCGTTTCGCATATCTCTCATACCCATCGCAACCTCCAATAACTCCTCCGAAGCTCTTTTCAAGAGCAGCGCGTTGGACACCAAAAAAGCTTCCAATTTCGTGCGTGCTGCAGAAAAAAAAGTGTTGATTGCCAAAAAGATGGTGACGCAGCTATTTTGAAGAGCGCAAATACGTTCGGCGGTGTGTCGAAACGCGTTCGATAAGATTGAAAACTGCAGTGTCATAGCCTCGTGCAGCGTAACGAGTGAAAAATTTTGGCGAGCCTCCAAGAGACCTCATTCCCCTCGGCCCGCTTCGCGTCACGAGAATAAATCCTCGATTATAAATCTTTTGTCGCTATAGTGTTTCGCCCCAGGTATAGAGAATCAGGAGGCGACGGGAGATTTTTCGTGTAGAGGGAGAGAGGGAGAGAGGGAGGAGAGAGAGGAGAGAGAGAGAGAGAGAGAGAGAGAGAGAGAGAGAAATCGGTAGTTCGTATCATCCAATCAAAGCCACGCGCCATCGCCATCATCCCTAAAATAATCGCGAGACGCGAACAATCGACACGGAGTCACAGAATCAAATTTCGCGAGCAAGTTCCACTAGGATTCACTTAATTACCCGTGTCTGTGATCGTACTAACCGATATTCCATCGGATCAAAACCATTTCTGTAATTTTATTACCCAATGCAGCAAAATGCTTCTCTACGACTATCGTAACGACAAATCTCTTACTCGTGCTAGAGGAGAGACCCAGAGGGACTCAGAAAGGCCCAGAGAGAAAGAGAGGGAGGTAAAGAGAGAGGGAGAGCACGAATTTTCTCTAATGATAAGAAGCGAATGGCTCCCGTTATCTCTCACATTGTTGCACTAAATATACTTTAATGTGTGGCTGACTGCATCTGGCTGTTTCTACTGCGCAGACCACTTTCCTCTTCGTCCTCGTTTCATTACTAATTTCCCGACGTCTTGCGCATAAAATTGCACGAATCAGAATCGTTATTGTCGACCCCCGTGGTTATTACATTTTCTTGGTGTTTTTTAACATTTCCCTTCGACATATAACACGTCCCTATTATTATTTGAATTTTTTATCGAATGACGTTCCCTTTTAAGACAGTCTGGAGGCCTAAATTTCAGATGTTTTTTCGGGCTTAATAAAAAAAATTAAAATATGTTTATCATCATTTTTGCAGTCTTTTCATTGATGTTTAGAGAACTTATAGAAAAATATTTGTGCAAATAAAGTAAAAATTACAAACTTGATGGGCTTTTAAATATGCAGGTTAAAGAAAAGGGTTGAGGCGCTTGACATTTTTTCAAAGCTTCCATTCATCTGGGACAGAAATAAAACAATTTTTTGTCAATGAGAATGTCACTATGGCAAGTACCAAAGAGGGAAAAAACATTTTCAATGGCGGCTGTCTGAATAAAAAGTTAAATTCGCGCTCGATTTTTTCGAAATTTAATTTTTTTAATAGTAATAATAATCATTTTGCAATGGCCGAGGTAGGGACGATCGAGGGATATATACCGAAGGTCCACCACAAATTCGAAGTCAATCGGTTGAATAGAACTCGATATTTAATGTCACCGAGGTTGAAAAAAGTAGTTTCCAAAAAAAACTTTCCGTCTAAAGTTTTGAGTGAAATTTCAGACAACCGCAACTATCCAAGTGATAGCGTGTTATACCTACGTTATATTAATCGTATATTTCTGCCTCGTAAAGTATGCCTTCCTCGACTTCAAAATGATGATTTTCTGAAGTTCTTCTAAATCACACAAATATTGGGAATTTTCAAAATGTATTTTGAGGACATATCCTTAAGAGTGTATACTTTAACAAAATTAAAAAAAAATCGATTTTTTCAATTTCTATCCTAGCATACTGCCTCAACTAAAAATTAATAACGACGATTAATTACAAAGGCAAGTAGCTGTTGACAAATTGTTTAAAAGTGAACTGTCCAAAATGATTTTTCAATCGCTAGCTAGTTTTTTCAGCGTACGATTTTGAGAGGGTGTACAAGAATGAACCTTTTTTACCGTTGACCGGACTTGCCTGGTGAAATGGAGGGGGCAAAAATTCTGTTAAAAGTAGTTTCGAAGAGGAAAGTTAATTAGGGGAAAATCGCGACCGGGAGAAACTCGCGGACGAGATTGCTCGAGTTAATAAAATGTGGCGAAGGTGCGGGATAGGGCCAGATGGATAATGGACCAAATTCGCTGCTTTTGAAATCTCGTGCGCGCATAAATTTTCACATGGCCCACGTGAAATTTGATTTCACGGAACGTTAATTTAATGGTAATTGAATGCCCGCCCTTCGGCGCCCCCGCATCTCCCCCGTAAACTCAACTGCTTAATGCATGTTGTAATATACGTGTATGTATAATGCTACACAGACACACAAAGGTATAGATATATGTACACCCACACACACACACACCCACACACACGCATATATATATATATAAATGTGTGTGTGTGTGTGTTTGTATATATCATACTCACATAAATTGTATATTTGATCACGTACTCGTCGCCCATGTTCGTCGAGATTTTATTCCTTCCTATAGCCGTGCACGCTCCAAACGTACCAGACAAGAATCTTAAAGAAACCGAGTCAGGAAATATGAGAATGAAGCACCAGTAAAGAAAACTCCCCTCATCGAGATAGCCGCCAATGAATATTACGATTATTTTTTCAAACAATAATATAATAATTATTAGCAATACAGTGGAATTTGAAAAATAATAACGCTGGTGTTAATTTATTTCAATAATCCGTGTATATTCTTCTTTAAATGAAAACATTTTCCTTGCTCATCAATTTCTTTTCGATTGGAGTCATTTTTCAAAACTTTTCATTTCCGTCGACAAGCAATGAAAAACTCACGCCTTATTGGGATTTCGGACAGTGAAGGTTGCGAAATTATTTGTTGAAGCAATAATCAATAATCAATTATTACTTGCGTAATTGATAATTAATCGATTGCATAATTAATTATCAATACTTATTTTCATCAATAATCAATATTTATTTAAATGCTTAATTAGTTATTTATGATAAACGATCACTTCAAAATAATAACTGTGCTGATATTGCTTTATCTCGATAATTTATGTCGTCTTAAAATAAAACCATTTGCCTAACTTTTCAATTTACCATCGATTTGTTTCATTTTGAACAATTTTTTCGATTCCCTCGACTTTGTGCCCGCAAAATCCCTCATTCTTCGAGAATATTTTTATTCTGTTTGAAAAATTCCTATGTCATTCACATTCGAATGAATACATAAATTTCAATATTTAATATCCTTCCGGTTCAATCTTTTCCGTTACCGATCGTTATCCACAACGTTGTATCAATTTTTATCAATAAAAAATTACCCTTATTAGTAAAAAAAAAGTACTGTCTGGTCGCACCTAATGAAAAACGAAGGGAAATATGTAGAACATTTTTTCAACGTTGGCTGCTTTCGTAATGAAATACTTCTGTTACCCGCTATCGAGCTCGGCCGACCGCAGCCTCAGTAGTAAAATCCACGCGCGGTCAGACGACGCGGTGAATTAATTCGGGACGCGCGTATCGGCGAGTAAAATTGGCCCTCTCCCTAGCAGAACGAGGGAGTAGGGGTTTCGAAAATGGCGAGAAAATAGAATTGGTCTCGGCCATTAGAGCCGATCGCTACGGAACGTTGCCGAATGCTGCACCTCGAGAATTGCATCCTCACTTTACAAACTGAGCAATCGACCGGATGTGTAAATCGCACCTCCGATATTATGTGGTCCTTTCGCCCAATCTACTGCACACACCTGTGTATATATACCCAGGTGGACAAATATACATATACATATATATATATATATATATATATATATATATATATATATATATACACACACATACACATACTTATATGCATGTATGTATGTATGTATGTATGTATGTATGTATGTGTGTGTATATATATATTATATATATATAATCGCACGAATATACAGGGTGTCCCGTAAATACCACGTCGTCCTGAAGGAATTCCTTTCACGAACCCGAATATTTAACACCAGACTGATTTTTGTCTATAATCGAGTAAAACTACATCCCAGTACACTGGTAAAATTTCAAGCCAAGCTACCAGACTATTAACGAACAATTACGGCTTTAAAAAATGGTCTCATTTATACGGCACTTTATGGAGATCACACGCTGGACACATTTCTATCTATTAATTTATATACTAAATAACTCTAGATGCCTGATGTAAACTGCTCAACGCGCGTAAAAAATTCTGAAAATTCCGTAACAATAAAAACACCGGGTCATCGAATGTTTAAAGAAAATATGAATGATTAAACTTGAAAAATGTGACTGGCGGAAGAATTTTCGTGGCGGCGACTTATTAAAGAAAACATGAAAAGTCTAAATCTACGAAATTTACGCGATGTTTTTCATTCCAGTTTATCGTTGGGTACAATGATTGGTTGTGACTTTTTTAAATTAAGCACCACTGTAATTTACCAATGATTAGGATGGAACACCTTAAGGGAGTGCTAGTCCATGTGCTAGTTCTTATGTATCTTATAAGAACATCAAATTTTACCGTAAGAAAAAGCCCCACGATTTTTAAGATTTCTGGACGTTTTCTAAAAATTGTGTAAAACCTCTTCGCGATTAGTTTTTATAAATTTTGTAAAAACTCATCGCGATTAGGTTTTTCTGCAATACTTTTCGGTATCAAAATAGTCTTGAATGGTTGCTTTCTGTATTGCATGCAAAACGTTTCCGAAAAACGTTCGAAGTATCCCGAAAAAAGAAAAGTTTGTTTACAGTGTTTTACTTAATGAAAATAATGTCCTTAAGACGTCCCTGAGAAAAAGCAATTAGCCACGACTATTTTAATACCAAAAAGATTCACAAAAAAGTTAATTTGTCGAACACGTGGCAGATAAGATCATGCAAGGTGAGGGGTTTTCGAAATTTCGAAAAACGTGCAAAAATCTCAAAATAGGTGGGGTTTTTAGAGAAAATGTTGATATTCTAGTCATGATTCAATCTAGCAGCCTCTTAAGGGGCCAGTCCACTTGGGGCCACAAAAAAAACCTATTATCGCGATCTTTTTTGAGGATTTTATAAAAGATATGAATATAAAAGTTTCTGGGCTTGATAAATAAAGTCTTGAAGTACAACTTAAAAAAATTTAATTCATTTTTATTCATTTGTAAGTACAAAAACTATAATTTTACGCAACGCCTCAAAAATAAGTGGGCTAGTTAGCTCCATCACAACTCGGCAACGACTTGTCTGAAAAAAAAAATCAAAGTCCATTAGATTCAGTATGACACCAGCTACAAAATGACCCCCGGGTATAAAGTTTTATCAAAAAATAAAAAAATGGCAGATGAAAAACATAAACAGTACAAGAAACGCGTTTTTTCGCAAAAAAAAATTAGTAAAAATCAAAATTTTAAAACCATCGAGAGTCATCTGGTTGCGAATCATGTTTACAATATGTGGTTCAAATTTCAAGAGAATCGGTTTATTAGTTTTGGAGATACGATGGAGCTAGATTTTGAAAACGTTGTTTCGAGAAAAACGCGTTTGAAGTTGACACTATGAAAAACTCTTACCTAAACTCAATCAGCAATTCCCGCACCGTACAAAATCCCTTCGATTTTTTTAAATTTTCAAAGTGGACTGGCCCCTTAAGTACGACGTGGTATTTACGGGACACCCTGCATATATATATACTAGGTGTATATATATATACAGAGTGTCACTCTTATCTCTGCAACCCGAAATAACTCAAAAATCACAAAAAAATGTTCCAGCCAACCGTTGTACGGTGTGAAGGGAGCCATCAAATGCGACCATTTTTTTTTCTTTCGCTGAAAGCGTTCGCGCACAGTGAAAGTCACCTCCATTTTTTTAAATGGCATGGTACATTTTTTTCAACCATCTTGTGGAGCACCTCAAGCCGCATAAAAAACATTAGGGGGTCAAAGTCGTTCAAGGTCATTCAAGGTCAGCACCGATGATACAAATCTAAATATCTCGGATCACTACCAAATATTTAGATTTTAGATTCGTATTTCATTTTAGTAGGTGACCTTGAATGACCTTGAACGACTTTGGCCCCCTGATGTTTATTATGCGGCTTGAGGGGCTCCACAAGATGGTTGAAAAAAAATGTACCATAGCATTTTAAAAAGTGGAGGTGACCTTCACTGTGCGACAGCGCCTCCGCGGAAATGAAAAAAAGATTGGTCGCATTTGATGGCCCCCTTCATACCGTACAACTTTTGTCTGGAACATTTTTTTCTAAATTCGATGAGTACAGAGTTATTTTCGGTGGCAGAGAAGAGGGACACCCTGTATGTATATATATGTACACCTATATCTACGTGCGATCACGTAGGGAGTACATGACTTCGTGTGTACTCTGTGGAACACATGGTCATTCGATAGCACCTGATTACCATAGCTTGTACATATCGGCTTTGTCTCTCTTAGTGTTTCACTCCCTTCCTCATTTTCTCTCTCTTCCTCTCGGTCCCAGTCGACGCCAGTCGCCGAGTAGTTAAGGCAGTCAGTGGTCAGACAGCACAGCCCTGTACCACGTGAACTACGCGCACAGTCTTATTGGGCCGGTATCCTTTATCAGCGCGGTATCCAACCGCCGTTATCATACACGTGCAATTCGTTAATTGTGATAATAACGATAAAATAACGTCGTTGTGAAAGGGTCTCAAAGAGCACTGGGGATATAATGAGATAATCGTAAATAGATAATGATTTCGGTTGGATTTCGTCCTCCGAGTTTGGCAGCGTTACGCATGGCCGCGACTGGAGCGTCTTTTGCAGTTCGCAGGAAATTATTTGTTGGATTTTTTGCAATTTGCAGGAAATGATTTGTTGGATTTTTTGCAATTTGCAGGAAATGATTTGTTGGATTTTCGCCATTTGCAGGAAATGAATTGTTGGATTTTTGCAATTTGCAGGAAATGATTCGTTGGATTTATTTTGCAATTTGCAGAAATTTATTTGTTGAATTTTTGCAATTTGCCGAAAAAGATTTGTTGGATTTTTGCAATTTGCAGGAAATTTTTTGTTCGATTTTTTGCGACTTGCAGAAAATTATTTGTTGGATTTTTGCAATTTGCAGGACATTTTTTGTTCGATTTTTTGCAACTTGCAGAAAATTATTTGTTGGATTTTTGCAATTTGTCGGAAATGTTTTGTTAAATTTTTGCAATTTGCAGGAAACGATTCGTTGGATCTTTGCAATTTGCAGAAATTTTTTGTTGAATTTTTGCAATTTGCAAAAATTTATTTGTTGAATTTTTGCAATTTGCCGAAAAACATTTGTTGGATTTTTGCAATTTGCAGAAAATTTTTTGTTCGATTTTTTGCAACTTGAAATAAATTATTTGTTGGATTTTTGCAATTTGCAGGAAACTTTTTGTTCGATTTTTTGCAACTCGCAGAAAATTATTTGTTGGATTTTTGCAATTTGTCGGAAATGTTTTGTTAGATTTTTGCAACTTGCAGGAAACGATTCGTTGGATCTTTGCAATATGCAGGAAATGATTTGTTGGATTTTTGCAATTTGCTGAAAACGATTGATCGATTTTTTTGCAATTTGCAGGAAATGATTTGTTAGATTTTTGCAATTTGCTGAAAAAGATTTGTTGGATTTTTGCAATTTGTCGGAAATGTTTTGTTAGATTTTTGCAATCTGCAGGAAACGATTCGTTCGATCTTTGCAATTTGCAGGAAATGATTTGTTGGATTTTTGCAATTTGCCGAAAACGATTGTTGGATTTTTTTGTAATTTACAGGAAATGATTTGTTCGATTTTTTTTAAATTGCAGCTAATTATCTCTTGGATTTTTGCAGTTTTCAGGAAACGATTTCTTCGATTTTTGCAACTTGCAGGAAACGATTTGTTGGATTTTTGCAATTTGCAGGAAACGATTTGTTGGATTTTTGCAATTTGCAGAAAACGATTTGTTCGATTTTTGCAATTTGCAGGAAATGTTTTGTCGGATTTTCGCAAGTTGCAGGAAACGATTCGTTCGATTTTGGCAATTTGCAGGGAGTTATTTGTAGAATTTTTGCAATTTGTTGGACTTTTGCAATTTGCTAAAAATGATTTGTTGGATTTTTGCAATTTGCAGGAAGCGATTTTTTGTATTTTTGCAATTTGCAGGAAACGATTATTCGATTTTTGCAATTTGTAGGAAATGTTTTGTTGGATTTTCGCAAGTTGCAGGAAACGATCCGTTCGATTATGGCACTTTGCAGGGAGTTATTTGTAGAATTTTTGCATTTTGAAGTAAATGATTTGTCGGATTTTTGCACTTTGCAGGAAACGATTCTTTGTATTTTTGTAATTTGCAGGAAATGATTTATTGGATTTTCGTCATTTGCAGGTGAGGTGGGAAAGGAGATGTACATAGTGAACAGAGGCCGGCTCCAGGTGGTTGCTGACAACGGGAAGACCGTACTGGCGACACTCAAGGCCGGTTCATACTTCGGGGAAATCAGCATTCTCAATATGGGGACCGCAGGTAAAGAGTGCGGTAAATATTCCAAGCAGACCTGGGGGCCCGTCAGAGCTGTCTATTTCCCTCGTGTCTTTTCACGAAATCACGTTTCACGTTATCACGTTCTCCTACACTGTTGTGTGTTTGAGCGCAATCCGTCGAGCCGGTATGAGCCGATCTTACCGATCTCACACTAAATAGCTATCACGTACACGTTCCTACTTTCTTCGTTTTCCATTATTTTTGTTCGTCTCCTCTTTTCAATCGATTGCAAATGTATATTTGACACGTCGCTTTTCTATGTGACCATTGAGGTGGCACAAATTTTAACTCTATTATTTTTTCCTTTTTCTCACCGTCCTATTATCTACTTTAAAGAAGAAAAAAAATTGTCGCCAAAGCTGCGAGCGGTCAAAAAATATTCAGAGGTCGCTGAAGCCTCCTAAAAATTCAAATTTTTATTTAAAAATCGATTTTTTTTTCGTTTACTTCTCACCCATTAATTTTACGCTTTGTTATTTTTAAATTAAGCTCGCGAAAGCTCTAGCCGGTTAATGAATATTTAGTGGTCGCTCAAGAGCTCCGAAATGTCCAATTTCCGGTCATTTTTTTACACTTCTCACTCATAAATTTGACGCTCTGGAAAAATTTCAAAGCAATTAATCATTTTTTTTTAGAAACAGATTTTTCAAATTTTCTTCTCACTACTAACCCAAGAATGATAATCTTTTTTCTCATAAAATAATTCTTTAAAGCTCTTGTCCGTAAACAAAATTTTAGGTCCTCCGTTTTATCGCGTTAGAAGTGTGAGGTTAATTTAAAAAATCCGTTTCTAAAGAAAAAAAAAGAATAATTGTTTTGAAAATTTTACAAAGTTTTAAATTTATGAGTGAGAAGAGAAATTCGCGACAATCGGAAATTTCGAACCTCTTGAGCGACCAGTAAATATTCATTGGCCAGTTAGGACTTTCGCGAGCTTAATTTAAAAATTATAAAGCGTAAGATTCATGAGTGGGAAGTGAACGAAAAAAAATCGATTTTTTAATGAACATTTGAATTTTTGGCAGGCTTGAGCGACCTCTAAATATTTTTTGACCGCTCGCAGCTTCGGCCACAATTTTTTTTCTTCTTTAAAGTAGATAATTGGATGGTGAGAAAAAGAATAAAAAAATAGAGCTCAAATTTGTGCCACCCTAGTGACCATGTGCCACAGTATCGATACGGAGGCTCTTCGAAGTTCGCGCAACGAACGATAAAATCGGAAAAAAAAATGCCCCTCATTAAATAAAAACTCGATCGCACGATATTTCATTGGTCGCGTTTTTTTTCCATCGGCGATAAATGCATTTTTTTCCACCTCGATTGGACAGAGACTTTATTTATTTATACTTTTTACCCGTTGCCGGATATTAATTATTTCGAACGAATGCTCGTAATTGTGGATGTTAAATTCACGATTAATAATTTATAGGAATAATTTTGCCGATGCATCGAATAAAATCGCATCGATAAATTTCGTTCACTCTTTACTATTTTTTTTATCGTATTTGAGGATTGAATAAATTTCGATTGACGAGTAACAATACAGAGATCACTTGGAACAAAAATAAGTCTCGTATTATTTTACATCGCAATTTCGATATTCGCGACACGATTTATCCTGGCAACAAACATTTATCATTCATTTTATGTTTATCGATTCCTCTCGAGCCTTCGATAACTTATTCATCAACGGGAAAATTCGCTGCGATCCGTGAACGAGTAAATACGTACGATTCGAAATTTGTCGAGGCTCATGAATGACGCGTTATCGAAATACATTCGCGATCGTTCACGCGAACTACCTCGAAACGCTAAAATGCCAACGAAAATTAATAGAATACGCGAGGGGGTGAAAAGAAAATGAAATGAAAAGCCATTACATTCTGGTTATTGGCGGGAAATGTGCGCATGACGAATATTTGCGATTTTAATCCATTGAGATGGAAAATAGCGCGGGGAAAATGAACGGGTATCAAATGTTCAACGGACATCGAGACAATTTCGTATTTGTATTCTATCGTATATATTCGATTCGTCAATTAAAAATAAAATAAATACAATTTAGCATGCGAAAAAGAAAAAATTATTTTGTAATTTATTATTTTATAATAATATATTATTTTTTAAATATTATTATATGACATGTTTGCATATGCAATATAATATAATAATAACACATTATTATTATTATTTATACGTGAAAACCCGCAAGGGTTTACGTTGGAACTCAATAAATAAATAAAAATTATTCTCATTTATGTTATAATTATACAATTTATAATATTATTATTATAAAATGGAATATGGTGGGCACGTAAAAAGATAACGTACTCGGTCCGATGGGACAGATAATAAACAATTATTATTTATTATTAATATAATTATAATAATATATTATTGTTGTTATTTGCATTATTATTATTTATACGTGAAAACCCGCAAGGGTATACGTTGGAATTCAGGCATTAATTGAGAACTCAATGAATAAATAAAAATGATCCTTATTTATATTATAATTATACATTTCATAATATTGTCATTATAAATTGGAATATGGTGGGCACGTAAAAAAACGAGGCACTCCCTACGATGGAACAGATAATAAAAAAATATTGTTATTTATTATCATTATTATTGTTATTATTATATATAATTTAAATTAAAAAATGAGCACAAAACTTCCATAATGATAAATATATATTATTGTTGTTACTATTATTATTGTTATTGTTATGTATAATTTTGTACAATGGAAGATATTTTTCTTCACCATTGAGTTCTTTCTTCATCGTAGAAAATTATGAAGAGTGGAATAAAGTTCTTCGCCACTGCAAAACTACAAACATTAAATTAGAATAAGTTTGGTCCAGTTAAAGATTCTCTTTTAAATTCTGACTTTGATTAATTCGCGTAGATTTTGTATTATTTTTTTAATAGCCAAAAATAAAGTTTTTTAATTCTTTGACAAGCGTTTTTTTGCTTTGACTTTTCGATCATTTTTCGCATCGCAATTGAGTGAACATCGCAATTGCTTGATCTTCGAAGAGTCGACCTTAATCGTGATTCGGTGACGTATTTTCTTCCTTTTGGCATATTTTCCTCACTCTCTCTACCGACGATTTTCTCGGCCGGTTCTCCAATAATTCACAAAGACGCTCGTACAAACAGACAAAAAAATCAATCCATCCGTCGACGTACGAAATTTATTCTCCCGCTTCGAGAGCCACATTGAAAGAGAGGTGTGATTAATTTTCACGTGATGACGGGCAACATTTTTTTCGCAATTGTACACGACGACGAGGATGGATCGATTTTCTTCCTTGGGATGAAGAGGAGAAAAAAAACACGCACACACACACATTTTTCACACTTCCAAAATTCTATTTCTCGCTGCTGTAGTTTAGTTCTCATAGTCACAGCTTAGAGACTGCCAAGTACTTTGAATCTTATCTAGATTATGTGGTTCTCTTTCCAAATTTTTCATCCCTCGATGAAAACGTATTTTGACAAAGAATATATTTATTTTCTCGCTCATCTGTGTACTCGTAAATATGAGAAGTTTTCACGCCTCTTATTCTAATGATCTCTAAATGAGCGCGGATGCTGCAAGTGACACGCTGAATTTTATCGAGACACTTTGTTCGGGTATGGCGAGCATTTGATAAGAAAGGAAAAACAAATTATCGCAAAGAAAAAGAAACTTGTCATAGACGTCCAATGGAATAATCGAAGAATGAGAAGGAAGGCAGAGATTCGAACGAATGCTCGCCACGACCCGAGGTGACACGTCAATTTCGATACTCTTGCGTAAATTGCACTGCAAATTGTTTCATATATATATACAGGGTGTCCCAGAACTCAACGTCAAGCCGAAACGAGGTGACAGGATTGATTGTAACCATCATGAGAAAAATAAAAAAAAAATCTATCCCATGCAGTTTGAAAATTATGGGCATTTAAGAAAAACCTAGAAATTTGGTCAAACTGTAACAATTTTTCGGTTATTGTGGTTAATTTTTATTATTTTTGTTCATTTAAACTTTGGAACCGTAACCCTAAATAACATTTCTAGAATCACAGTAAAAAATAATGACACAATTGCCCCAAGTTTCCTAGAATTAAGACTATTTGTTGAACTATGAATTTAAAATTTTCAAAATTTGTCTACTTTGAAAGGCCCTGCTTTAAAAAAAAAGTACTACAGTGCCTTGGCAAGTGCCATTAAAAGTTGGCGCATTTAATCAGGATTCTAAAATGGTACAATACTTGTTAGTTTCATACTAAAAAAACGAGTATAAAAATTAAAATCTCAAGTAACCTGATTTTTGCTAACCCATTTTACTGAGTTAAAATGTTTTTTATTCGCACAAGCTCTTGGTAGGTTCTTAATTTTACGGCAAAATGATGAGAAAGATGGATAGTGGACATGTTTGCCATGAGTGAGAGAGACAGATAGTGACGCCACTTTTACCAAAGTCAACAAAAGTAAGTAAAATTAATAAAATAATGAAAAATCTTGACCTAGTTTAGGTTTATTGGAATAAATTGTGCGAATAAAAAACATTTTAACTGAGTAAAATGGGTTAGCAAAAATCGGGTTACTTGAGGTTTTAATTTTTTTACTCGTTTTTTTTAGTATGAAACTAACAAGTATTGTACCATTTTACAATCCTGATTAAATGCGCCAACTTTTAATGGCACTTTCCAAGGCACTCGGTACTCTTTTTTTAAAGCAGGGCCTTTCAAAGTAGACAAATTTTGAAAATTTTAAATTCATAGTTTAACAAATAGTCTTAACTCTAGAAAACTTGGGGCAATTGTGTCATTATTTTTGACTGTGATTCTAGAAATGTAATTTAGTGTTACGGTTCCAAAGTTTAAATGAACAAAAATAATAAAAATTAACCAAAATAACCGAAAAATTGTTACAGTTTGACCAAATTTCTAGGTTTTTCTTAAATGCCCATAATTTTCAAACTGCATGGGATAGATTTTTTTTCTGATTTTTCTCGTGATGGTTACAATCAATCCTGTCACCCCGTTTCGGCTTGACGTTGAGTTCTGGGACACCCTGTGTATATATATATATATATATATATATATATATATATATATATACACTCTTTTTATTATGCAATGAGATACTTACAGGATGTTTTATTTAAATTGAACTGCTTAAATATCTCCGAAACTGTTGACGATAGGGAAATATGTTGCAACGTAAAGTTGAAGGTTCTGGAGGCACGTTAAAAAAACAGGTCGATTTTCAATATTTTTTTCTGACGAGAGTATTGCAATGACGAGGTCGGTATTTTACAGACAATTGATATATAGTCCTGCCAAGTTGAAGTATTTTTTTCATTGAGAAATATTGGTAAACAATGAAGTGATTATTACTTAAACAAAGTGCCGCCGTTGCTGCATGGTAAAATGGCGTGGGTGGGTCTGGCAACTAGTCATCTGGAATGAACAATAAAAAAATGTACTTTTAGTACTCATTTTTTTTAGTATAATAATAAAAGGTTCGTATGGCCGAATGCTTTTTTAACATTTTGAAAATTACAAAAATTCCAAGCTCCAGGAAAGACTGCAATTTACGACCGGAAAACAATTTTAATCATTTGTTATTAACAAAAAGGTAAAAAAATGTGCCTTTAGGTTAATAATGGAACTTGCATATGCCGCATACTTTTTTTTTGACAATTACAAAGATGCCAAGTTGTAGAACAAAAACTCGATCTTCCACCAAAGAACAACTTCAATCATGTATCATCAACAACTCATTCTGAATTCTGAAGCGAACAGTAAAAATCGTACTTTCAGGATACTGATAAAACTTGCGTATAACCGAATACTCTTTTGAAATTGAAAAAAATGACCAAGATGGCAAGCTGAAGAGAAAAAATGTCGGTATTCGACCAAGAAAACAATTTCAATTATTTGTCATCTACAAATGGATATATGAAAAAATCATCCGGTCCAATGATAAAAATTGCTATAAACTATGCTCTGTCCGAATTTTCAGATAATCAGCCTCCTACATTTTTAGATAGAACTTGGACCGTTTCATAAAACAGAATTTCGAGAAAAACGCCAAAAATTGTGAATCAAAGTGAGTGATCTGATCCGTCACAAAAATCGACATAACTCGGTCAATTTTAACTATTTTCACAAAATCTTTGCTGCAAATTAAAGTTAAGACCCTAGGCTATAAATCCATGCAACGAATTTTCAGATTTTTTTTTATTTCAAGCTTATGGGGACCCTTAAGAAAATATATGTTTCCATTAAGGCGTTACCCCCACTTGTAGCGCAAAAAAGGCCTTTTTCATGAATTTTTTAAAAGTAAACTACAAAACTTTTTTAATCGATCAATATACCATCTTAAGGAACACATCTTGAAGAACTTTCAGTAATTTTTTTATTGAAAAATATTACATGGTTTAGTGGCAAATGGCCGTCAATGAAATAATGTTTTTATATACACGGTTTGCGGTGACCAACATTGCGGCGAAGTGGATCATCTGAAAAAAAAATGCGGATGGATTTAGTCAAATATAAGTATAAACTAGTCTTTAATCGAAGGATTTTAAAAAATATTCATTTTTCACAAAATGGCGGACAGTCAAAGTTAATGGTTCGATTTTAACGAAAAAAAAATCGAACGATTAAAGACTATATTTTTATGTTTTAAAAAAGCCTGCACAATTTCAAGAAGATCGGTTCGTTAGTGTTCAAGTAATCTTGGTCACCGACTTCAGAAATGCCATTTTGAGAAAAACGCGTTTAAAGTTTCAATTTCCGGTCGTTTACACAACGGATTCTTCTCTTTCAACGCTCATATCTCAGTCAATTTTGTTCGGATCGACTTGAAATTTTCAGGACATATTCTCAGATACTTTTACTTCAAAAAAATGCAATAAAAAAAATTGATTTTTTCAAAATCGCAAGTGGGGGTAACCCCTTAAAAGAGCACTATATGCCTCCTGAAATCAGTAAACCTTTGTCTGAAGCATATTTCAGTATCATCAACAGGTGAGAAGATAATCGAGTGAATCGATTCGAATGAGACATCCTATACGCATTATATATATATATATATATATATATATATATATATATATATATATATATATATATATATATATATATATATACACATACATACATACATACATACATACATACATACACACACACACACATATATATGTTTAGGAAAATTGTTAATCAGTATTAATTTATTCTACAATTATACATAACACTATGGATGATAATAATGATTGCTGTGGATGCGTGCTACCATTTTTCTCCATTATATTATCATAATTGCCTCTGTATTATCATCAATATATTCATGATCGATATTCCATCATCGTCTATCACGTCATTGCCGTTCGTTCGTTTTAGGTTTCTTTTTGTTTCTGTACGAGACTGGACTGATTCGTGAGCTCGTTATTAATGTAGATTACGCTTCTATACTACTATTCCTTACTAATTATCTCTTTTTTATTCGTTTCCGTATTTTTCATCGTTTATTTTATTTATACGCATACAATTAATTGCGATTTTATACGGTCATGTTTTTAAAATAAATATACTATTATAATTGCGCAACGTATTAACTAAGACGTATATTACATATATATATATATATATATATTTAGATTCAGGCTCGATATTGTGCATCGTATGGAGTAGAATTTGAGATTAAATCTGAAAAAAAATAAAGGGCCAATGGAACAATCGAAACGCGGCTATTATCGATGAATCGCGCAACGCGGCTTTCGCAAATTCAACGGGACCTGCAAACAATTTTCGAGCTGTGCGAATATACAGGGTATCACAAAAAAGCACAACCGTCTTATATTCGGAAAAAATGAGATTTGAGTTTTTTTTGAAAAATTTTAAGATAAAACTCTTTTTGTATTTTGAGAAGAAAAAAAATGACACAATTATTGTTTCTGAGTCGAGTTGCCTGCAAATGATTTTAAATAATTCATAACTCAGGACGTTATATTATTTAAAGGATGTAAAAATGATTTAATTGGTCAAAGGACGAAAATTGACAAATTAGAGGATAAAAATGATTTCAAAATGACATAATTTAAGACGTAAAAATAATTTGTTTGAATTCAAAATTAAGGACGTTACTCGAGAAAAAAAATTCATTTCGAATGCCAAGGGAATTTCGACCGCAAGCTTTCGTTTCACGATGTATTGTAAAATTTTATCCGTATATTGTTATCGGTGAATTTAGTTGAGCAATTTTCAGATTACAGCTCGCACGGATCCCGTGAGAATTCCCTATTCGATTTTTTCTCGTTCGGTTTTTGCACACCCTGTATATTCGATCCGATACAGCATGGATTTAAAGCGAAGCTCATTATGGCACGTACTATCTTAATATACGCCCGGGCGTTGAATAGGACCGCTCGGGCACGAGTCGCTTTAAACTCAACGTTCGGGATATAGGCGATAATCGATAATTATCGCTATTGGAATATCGCGAACTCGTTTCCGGAACGTGACGCGAGAAAATGAGAAAGCTCGAACGATCCTTCCTCGCAAACTCTCTCTCTCTCTCTCTCTCTCTGTCTCTTTCTCTTTCTCTGTATCTTTTTTGATGTTGTTATTTTACGTAATTTTTAATTGTTTTTATGTTATGTTTTATGTATTTTTTTATGTTATTATTATTATTCTATATTATTACTTATACAGAGTGTTAGGAAGGTCGGAAGCCTTAAGGGAGTGATAGGTTATCTCCTTAGGAACATATCTAACCCAGGTTACCTTCAACCAAAGTCTAAGGATTTCGATTTCGATCATGGTAAGTATGATTTTTGTAAAATCTCCAAAAATTAGGTACTAACTCGTTTACCTCTTATATTAATGTTATTTTTTTATATTATTTTTTCGTTCAATTTTTAATAGCATTAACATAAAAGGAATTTTTTTTTTTTTGACAAGGTTTTTTTATTACTCAACACGTCCCATTTAGTTAGTTGTGTGGATACAGATTATTGTGTTGATGTTTGTCGATTGAATACATATTAAGCTAAGACGCAAATACTTTTTTAGTTATTAATTATTTTGTGTTTGAACATTATGAACGAGTTAGTACCTAATTTTGGGAAATTTTCCAAAAACTCATACTTACCATGATAACTCAAAATCCTTTGACCTTGGACTAAGGTAACCTTGGTTAGATATGTTCCTAACGAGGTAACCAATCGCCCCCTTAAGGCTTTGCGTTGACCTTCCTAACACCCTGTATATTACTTATTATATTTTTAGATTTTATTGTTTCTATAATTTTTCCTATTATTGTTATTACATTCATAAATCTGAGTTTCTCTCTTTCTTTCTCTCTCTCACCCCCCCCCCCCCTCTTGCTCACTTACTAAAACTGTTATTTCGACAATACCTTTTTTCTTCCACTCCAAAATATCGCTCGAAAATAATCGGTCCAAAAAAAAACAAAAATTATGGAGTGAGATGCAGTCAGGCTTGAAAAAAACGAGCACTTTCAATATTTTTTTTTTTTTAGTAATTACGTTTGTTTTACAAAAGTGGTTACACAGTCTTTTTATGTTATATTTCAACTTGACTTGTACAAATGTTCAAAGAAAAATATTGATTATTTATAAAAATATCGCCATCTTTGTCGGACCCCCTTCGGCATGTAGTGCTTTGCGGTGACCATCATAAAATTTTACTGGATCATCTCAAATAAAAAAACCGTAAAAAAATCATTAGTTTAATAATAAATCTAGTCCGTAATCGAAGGTTTTTTTTAATTAACAAAATGGCGACTTCCGCCAGATAACTTTCGATTTTCGACCAAAAAATCGCTCGTTTATTGTTTTAAAAAATCGAAATTTTCAACAAAAATGAAAATCTTTCGATTAAGGACTAGTTTTTAATGCTATCAATAAGCAGACCAAATTTCATTAAAATCCATCGAGAGGTTTTTTAATTATAGTGGTTACCGACTTGAAAAACATAGTTTCGAGAAAAACGCGTTTAAAGTTTTTCGATGTGGATACGGTATTATATGTTCGTAAAATTTTGAGCTCGATGGATGAAGCTAAACTTTCTTATGTATTTTGATCCGCTGAATTCGAATATCACAATTTTTTGCCGAAAATTCGGGCATTCAATTGTTTAAAACCAATTATTAAAACAATTTTTCCAAAAATTAAAGTTTTTCGGGATGAATTATTATTTTTTAAACATTTTGGGCAATTTTAAAACGAAAGTATTCTCTATAAAATTTTGCTAAATTTCATAGTTTTTGAGTAATAAATTTTAGAACATTTTTGAAAGAGTTTTCCAATTTTACACTTCTTTTTTGTATAGAAATACTAATTTAAAAATGACTTACATCGAATCATCAATTCCTGGCCCATACAATAGGGGCTTCTTCTGCCGATGAGGCATATCCCGGAATTTATTCATCAGATTGACTTGAATCCGGGAATATTTTCGAAACATCATACTTTAAGAAAAAGTAAAAAAATCGATTTTTTGAAAATTCTTACTGCATCTCACCCCTTAAGAGAAATTCGCGAAGTTGAATCTCATGACTCGCGACACACGCAATTCGATCATTCTTCAACACCGAAAAAAAAAAAATCCGATCCTTCGCTCATTCTCTCGTTTTTTTCTATCACGTCTCGCGAAACGCCGTTCATTGTCATCGATTTCGTCGAACGAGGACGAAAAAGGGGTCTGTGTTAAAAAAATCTGACTAAAAGAATGACGCAGCGGGATGCGAAGTTGAGCTTGTTGCACTCCGATAACCAATAAATGGCTACATCGACGCAGGTAACCGGCGAACAGCGAGCGTAAGATCGGTCGGCTACTCGGACCTCTTCGTGCTGAGCAAGAAGGACATGTGGGACGTCCTGAAGGAGTATCCGGCTGCGAGGGTCCGCCTCGAGGCAATCGCCGTCAAGAGACTCGAGAAGTACAAGAGGGCGCCACTGGAAAAAGGTGAGACAGGTGTTGTCAAGTTTGAGTTGTTGTTTTTTTCTTTTTATTATTTATGAATATCGATAAACAATGAAGTTATTATTATTTGAATAAAGTGCCGCCGATGCTGCGTGGTCCAATAAGTGTAGGTGTTTCTGGCAACGAGGGTCACCTGACATAATAAATAGAAAATGTATTTTTAGTATAATGATGAAACTTTCGTATTGCCGGATACTTTTTTGAAATTTTTAAAATTACGAAAATTGGAAGCTGTGGAAAAAACGCTCGATGTTCGACAAAAAAATCACTTTGGTCGTTTGTTATTAACAAATGGATAAACATATGGAAAAATTGCCTGGTCATACGATAGAAAATGTTGTAAACTATGCTCCATCCGAATTGGAAGTGAATTGGACTAATAGATTCTGAGATACGCCGTAGGGCAATGGCCCATCTGACCCTTCACAACAAAAGGCCATGAATCGGACAATTTTTTCGAATTTTTACAAAATTGTTGTTGCAAATTAAATTTAAGGGGTCTTTTCACTTTAGACGCTAAAAAAGCTATTTTCATGATTTTTTTTCATAGGTTTATATTATAGATATTGATATCAAACTTGTTACACTTAATAAATACACTTTCGACATACATTTGATTTTTTTAAATTTATTCAAGTTACTATTTATAGACGAAGATGGAAGTTAAAAAAATGTCCTAAAAATTGTAGGTCTGCGCTGTTGATGAAATATCGGAGATGGATCATCCAAAACAAAAAATCAAACGGCTTTAGATTTAATATGTTAATGGATATAGCGCATATCATGCGATTTTTAATATATGCAAAAATAACAAAATGATGGACACTTTAAAAAATAAAAAATAAAAAAAGAACGTGTTTTTTCACCGTGTTTGGCAAAAAAATAGTAAGTATGAACATTTTTAAAAAAATGATAAATATGCGCTATACCTTTAGTTGTAAAAAATATGTGGTTAAAATTTCATAAGGATCGGTTCAGTAGCTTCGACGATTTTATCAACAAGCCCTCGAAAAACATTGTTTCGAGAAAAATGCGTTCAAAGTTTGTTTGGGTTACATAAATACATAAACATTGTTTTATGTATTTCGAAAGTGTATTTATTAAGTATAACAACTTTTATATCAATATCTATAATATAAAACTATCAAAAAAATCATGAAAATATACTTTTTTAGCGACTAACGTGAAAAGACTCCTTAAGACCCTAGTCTGCAAAGTCATGTGAAAAAAAAAATCTTTTATTTTTCATTTCAATCAGACCGCTTAAAAATCACCTCCATCTCAATGATGCTGAACTTCGCATCGTTGGAGTGCAACGAAAATATTTTATCCCCGAACATCCAATTTTTTATCTTCCGGATTCAGATTACAAGAACCACTTGAACATTTTTCACTATTCTCATTAGAGATCCATAACCCACATCGTCAAAAAAAAATTGGATACTTGGAAAAATTCGAAGAAAAGAAATTGATTGCACTACACCGCCGCAAAATTCACCTTAACTTCGGGCGTTTTTTCGGGCATGACGAAAAAAAAAAAAAAATACATTATTAGTATACACTTTTTACAGTCTTTTTATTGATATTTCGAGAACTTAAAAATAAAAATTTGTCCATAAAAAATATAAATTCAAAACGCTATGGGCCTCTAAATATGGCGGTAAATAAGAGGTTGAGGCGGATGACATGATTCCAAAGCTCCCATTTGTCAGAAACTGAAATGAAACCAATTTTATTGATCAATGAGAAGGCCATTATGGCAGGTACCAAAGAGGATTAAATTTTTTTAACGCGATTGTCTGAAAAAAAGTTTTTTTTGTCCTATTTTTTCAAAGTTGAATTTAAAAAATAGTAATAATAATAATCTCCCAAAGCCAAAGGTAGGGACGATAGAGGCATATATATTGATGGTCGATACCAAATTTGAAGTCAATCGATTGAATAGAACTCCAGATTGAATGCCAACCAAGTTAACAAAAGTAGTTTCGAAAAAAAAACGTTTTGAGTACAATTTCAGCCAACCGCAACTATCCAAGTGATACAATGAAAAGTTATACTTGCGTTATATTAATCGGTCATTCTTGCTTCGTAAAGTGTGCCTTCCATGACTTCGAAATGATGATTTTCCAAAGCTCGCCCTCCCCTGCCAGCAGTTCTAGCTTCCTCAGAAGCTTCTGAAGTTCGTAGCTCGAACCGGTCGATACTATACTGGTCCCTTATATGTTATCGTGAATGTTGGGAATTCCGGAAATTTCCATTTAAGAACAGTCGATACTTTAACATAATACAAAAAATCGATTTTTTCAAATGTCTATACTATAGGGTGTCTCAAAATGACCTGACATTTTAGTTTATTAACAAAACGTATTATTTATTCGAAAACTACGAATATTTTTATTTGAATATAAAGTACAAACATGGAGGTTATGTGTGGAACACAATATCCGATAATTGGCCACCTCTCGAGTTTGCAAAGTTCACTCTTTTGACGAAATTTTCAATAACATTTTGACATAATTGCGGACTAATTTCATTAATGGTGCGTCCAATTGCTTTCTTGAGCTCCGAAATGGTATGTAGATCATTGGCATACACTTTTCCTTCCGGAAAAGCCCAAAGAAAGAGGTCCATTGGCGTTGAATCGCACGATCTTGGTGGCCAATTGACATCGCCGTGGCGCGAGATAACACGACCCTGAAACTTCGTCTGCAATAACTACGCAGTAACAATGCAGAAAATAACAATTTCTTTGCGTTGCTCCATGACGAAACCTCGATACTTCCTGATGTCAGTTGCCGAAGATTAGTACTCTATGTTCGCCACGAAAAAATGACGCGCACTTTAAAATGTCAAGTCATTTTCAGACACCCTTCAATCATTTTGAAACACCCTTCAGTAATTTTGTGACACCTTTCAATTATTTTGAGACACCCTTCAGTCATTTGAAGACACCCTTCAGTAATTTTGATCCACTCTTCAGTCATTTTGAGACACCTTTCAGTCATTTTGAGACACCTTCCAATCATTTTGAGACACCTTTCAGTCATTTTGAACCACCCTTTAGTCATGTTGAGACAACCTTCAGTCATTTTAAGACACCATTCAATCAATTTGAAACACCCTTCAGTAATTTTGTGACACCCTTCAGTCATTTTAAGACATCATTCAATCATTTTGAAACACCCTTCAGTAATTTTGTGCCACCTTTCAATCATTTTGTGACACCCTTCAGTCATTTTGAGACACCTTTCAGTCATTTTGAGCTACCCTTTAATTATTTTGAGGCACCTATCAATCATTCTGAAACACTCTTCAGTCATTTTGAGACACCCGTCAATCATTTTGAGACACTCTTTAGTCATTTTGAGAGACCTTTCAGTCATTTTAAGACACCATTAGATCATTTTGAAACCCCCTTCAGTAATTTTGTGACACCTTTCAATCATTTTGAGATACCCTTCAGTCATTTTGAGACACTCTTCAGTCATTTTGAGACATTCTTCAGTCACTTTGAGACACCTTTCAATCATTTTGAGACAACTTTCAGTCATTTTGAGCCACCCTTTAATCATTTTGAGACACCCTTCAGTCATTTTGAGGCACCTATCAATCATTCTGAAACACCCTTCAGTAATATTGAGACACCTTTCAATCATTTTGAGAAACCCTTCAGTCATTTGAAGACACCCTTCAGCCATTTTGAGACACCCGTCAATCATTTTGAGACACTCTTCAGTCATTTTGAGACACCTTTAAGTCATTTTGACACACCTTTCAATCATTTTGAGACACCTTTTAGTCATTTTGAGCCACCCTTTAGTCATTTTGAGATACCCTTCAGTCATTTTAAGACACCATTCAATCATTTTGAAACACCCTTCAGTAATTTTGTGACACCTTTCAATCATTTTGAGATACCCTTCAGTCATTTTGAAACACCCTACAGTCATTTTGAGCCACCCTTTAATCATTGTGAGACACCTTTTAGTTATTTTGAGGCACCTATCAATCATTCTGAAACACCCTTCAGTAATATTGAGACACCTTTCAATCATTTTGAGAAACCCTTCAGTCATTTGAGACACTCTTTAGTCATTTTGAGACACCTTTCAGTCATTTTGAGACACCAACAAATACCCACCAAATTTTGTCATTCATCTTCAAACTCTCAAAAAAGAAAGAAAATTCAATTTTCGTTGTCGATCATTATTTTGCTTTCACCTTTCGAGTGCGGTGATTCGCGTGCAGAAACCTGCAAGTGATTTTGTCGCGTCGCAAACGCCACCCCCATCACCATGGAAGTACATAATTCCCCATGTAGTGGAAAGCCGGCGAGTTTGTGGCCATAAGTTCAGGACGTGTCCTCCGGCGGGCTAGATTTAATCTGAGTTAGTCCGCGTATATAATATGCATGCATAATATCGCATCGCGAGAGTCCCTCGATTCGGCGTTTCGTATATCGTCGAACTATACTCCCGTGCCATTAAACTCGATCCATATTCGAGAACTAGTCAATCGGTAATTGCCCCGCTCCCCCTTGCCTCTTCGCGCGCGGTGTAGCACCCTCAGCCGAGCCATCGGCGACCCGTTTGTCGAGAGACATTCTGGATCGTGTCGGGACTCAAATATTTTGTCCCGGAAGTCCGCCAATTATAATACACCGGCTAACGATACAGTGCCAGCATACGCACACACTTGTATATGTATATAGACTTACGGTACGGTACCAACTTAATTTCAATGCTAATGGCGACCAGAAACTTGAGGATATAAAGAAAATAGCCATTTGCACTTCCGGCTATATGCAAATTAACGCGAACGCCAGTGTACGTACGAAAAGTCCATTTGGAAAATTACTTTTCGCGTGCCAGGAACTATTCGCTCATTTGGCAGCATCACTGACATTATTTCAATTCAATTGTATGTTTTTATTGGCGCTAATGTCTCGGGGGAAAAAAGGTTCGTTTCTTCGCCGGTATGATACTTACCGAAGGCAAATTTAAGTATATTTTGTGTATGTATGTGTGGGTACATGTATATATAGATGTATACCGGGTGAGGCAACAACTATCAGGGTTATACCGCGTTCAACGAGAGAACGACACGCTTCCGAACGTAAATGCGTCCGGTACGGTCAGATCGCGCCTAATGCGCCGCCTTCCTTACCCTCTCCACGTGCCAAACGGGCTCTGCACCAATGCTACGGGCTCTCGCTAGCCCCGCTACCCCCACCCGACTCCCAGGCCGCTCAAAACTGCGCGGCACTGTGTCGTTCTTTCGTTGAACGCTGTATACTAATATTTTCTAACCTATCACACTTGGGAGAAAAAGTTATCCTACAAAAGTTGCATAGTTCGAAGGGGGTCATCGAGTGGTGGCTACGAGGTTCATCCAGGTCGAGGCTCTTCGGAGATTTCAAGTTCACCTCCACTTTTTTCAATGGGACCACTATTTTTTTCCATAATTTTGTCACGGAACTAAAAATGAGTTCATAAACTAAATTTCAAGATAATCGATCAAGGTTTAGTACAAAAAATCGGTAAAAAAGAAATTTCAATGATTTTAGCCTAGGATCGATTTTTAAAAAACGGTGAAATAACTTACTCATATAAAAGTTGCTCAAAGTGATGGATCCTGATGTTTGGACCGCTCGTTCACCAAACTTGACCCTACTGAACTTCTTTTATGGGGAACTTTGAAAGAGATGGTGCACAAAGAAGTGCCAACTGATGCGCAGGATATGCAAGGAGGAATTATTAAAGCCTGTTCGTTGATACAGACCGACGTCATTAATAAAGTAATACAATCAATGCGAATCAGATTGCAAGCGTGCATTGAAAATGGTGGCCATCACTTTGAGCACCTTTTTTCGAAATTTCTTTTTTATTGATTTTTTATACGAAATCTTGATTGATCTACTTGAAATTTGGTGTGTGAACTCATTTCTAGTTGCTTGATAAAATTGTAAGAAGTATAGTGATGACATTTAAAAAAATGGAGGTGACCTTGATGTTTCCGAAAAGTCACCTATCCAGATGAACTTCGTAGCCACCACTCAATGATCCAATGAGCAACGAACTAGGCACGTTTTTTAGGAAAAGTTTTCTCCTGAGTCTGATAGGTTAGGAAATATTTCTACTGCTAATAGTTGTTGCCTCACTCTGTATATGTTACAATACTCTATATATAGCAACTCGATTCCGTCGGAATTTTGTTCAACTTAATATATATATATATATATATATATATATATATATATATATATATATATATATATATATATATATATTAAGCTTCTAAAAAGTACAGCACCCGTATTATGCAACGCCCCAAGCTAATAGTGAAAACTCCTCGGTTTCCACGGTCTTGAGAACGAGTCTGGGTCACGGTTGTGTATTAACGATCTCTTTGAAGCAGTTTGGATGGTTTTGCAAATATATACATATATATATACATATATATATATATATATATATATATATATATATATATATATATATATATATATATTTGCACGAAAGTTGATTTTTAAGACACTCAATTTCGAGGACCAACCTCATAGTTGGCCCCTTACTCAACATTACGGAGATCCGAATATCCTCGAAATAACTTTCAGATAAATGTGAGCATATCTATATCAAAATAACTTCACCGAACCTCCTCAGAATATCCAGATGTGCTGATAGTCAGCATTGCATAGATACAAGGGGTACGAAATATCCTTCCTGCATATACAGGGTGTCTTGTTATAAATGGATAATTCTGCAACTGTCAATGTCAGATCATCTCCTACTATATGCTGGAATTTCAGTTTAACGAAAGTCCCACGGTTTTGGAGATTTTGCGCTTTATGTTATTTTTTTAAAAAAATAATCTACTTTTGGTTTTTCGCATGCTCTTTCTACAAATGATATGAATCGACGATAACTAAGCAACATTTTAAAGTAACTGGCACGATATGCGTAGTACATGTTTTGTACACTTAACATTTAATGTTGAAAGGAAGACTTTTCTAGATAAAACAAGTAACCAAGAGTTTTTTTTATTTTAATTTTTTTTAAATAATTTTTTTTTAAAGGCCAAAAAAGTTATCATTTGTAAAAATGGCATGCGAAAGACCAAAAACAGATGATTTTTATGTCGAAAACCGTGGCACTTTTACTAAACTGAAATTCTAACATATAGTAGGACATGATCTGATCTATCGACAGTTGCAGGATTATTCATTTATAACAGGATATATATATATAAATATATCCTGATACACTAAAAGCCATAAGCCATATTTTTCGGGTTAAGCCATCCTACTCATCAGAATGTCGAGCGAAAATAGATTAAAAAAAAAAAAAAAAATTCTCAGGCAAATTCTTCAAAAATTCCAGACTATCCAGTATGAACTTACGCTACTTTGACATTTCCTCTTAAACCCTAGAGTTCTTTGGTTACATTGCAATTTCCAGAATTATTCTTTTTTAGCCAAAAATGAAATAACTTTTGCCAAAAAACTTCGTACGAAACTTAAAAAAAAATGCAAATGGAGCTCCCGCTACCCCGTTCACGTTTATCATGGATAAACATATCGAATTTTTTTTCCATAAGTCTCCAATTCTCAATGGTCGAAAAAAAAGCGGAAAAACAGGCACGTACAAGAGCGCGTATCGGGTCGAAAAAAAATCATAACGAATATTTCGAAACAGCAAAACACATCTGAATTTGGTCCCTTCAAAACGCCGTTCGGTCAATTTGGTTATCTTTTTTCTGACAAAGCTATGTAACTTTTAGTGCAGCAAGAAACATCGACTGGTGTATCCAAATTTTTGAGAGGTATATATATATATACACACACATATATATAGCAATACCATTCGGGCAAAAATACGAATTTCCATTCTCAGCAGAAATTGTACAGCGTTTCAAAAGGATATAACCGATGAGCTTTTTCTACTTTCGCTCCTACGCGAGTGCAGCAGGCAGCGTCCTTAAAGTCAGTCGAACTACGTTACGTGCTTCGCCTACGCTTAGGTAGAAAAGTTTAATCTTTGTGAATCGCCACTCTCGGTGAAAATTCGAGTAAGTGCGGAACAAAAGTTCCGCGTGCGGCGTACGCCATATTGTTACGAGCTACGCAATAACGTGATATAACATTTCGGAGGTAGTGTCTCGTGTACGAGAAACACGAGAACGCGTATACTGATTACAGTGCACGTCATGTATTTACAGGGTGGTCCGAAATGTGAAGTGCAAAAAGTACATCTATAGGCCTCGTATCAATACCGATCCGAATCAGCCCACATGTTTTCCGATCTTTTTTAGTTTTCGAGAAAAAAAGGATTATTTCATTTTTTTCGAGCTTTCCTTGGGTTTTTAATTTTTTTTCCCCTCTTAGAAGATTTTTGAAGCAATTGAGAGTCATTTAGCCTGGTGTGAGTATTTTTAATCTGAACTTTAGTAAATCATCGTCTTAGAGCTTTTTAAAAAGCTTTTGATAAAAATCTGAGCTGCCAACGCTAGTATTGAGGGAGAACACCACTGTGACAGGCTGACACAAAAGTCGTTTTTTTTCGAATTCTTTTGTCTACTAGATTATTCATTTAAGATTAGGAAAAAAGTGTATGTGATTAAGCATACATTGAACTTATTACGTGTAAATTTTCACTCAAAAAATTAAAAATGAACAACACTATTGAAGCATAACAGAGGCTCTGTATGAATAATGTGGTCCAACACAAAAATAAACAAGTTTTATCATCGATATAAATGTAGTTGTATGCAGCCGTTTTCCGAAAAGAAAAAAATCTCACAAAATGGTGAGTGTTAACGAAAAAGTGTAATTTTGGTTGGTCACTTACGATGGTGGGGTGAAAAGTTTTCGGCCTGCCCAAGAAAAACGATGTTTAAAAATTTTTTTTGCTTTATTTTTCAACATAATCTCCATCAACACTGATACATTTCTCATAACGGTGTTCTAATTTAGTTATACCAGTTTTAAACGTAGATTCGTCAAGCTCCTCAAAATACTGATTTACAGCTTCGATAAGTTCTTCGTTGCTCTTAAATCTTTTTCCGCCAAGCCATTTTTTTAAGTTAGGAAACAGGTAATGGTCGCTGGGGGCTAAGTCTGGAGAGTAGGGAGGATGCGGCATCAATTCAAACTTCAATTCGTGGATTTTGGACATGGCAACAATCGACGAATGCGCTGGTGCGTTATCGTGATGAAACAAAACTTTTTTCTTCGCCAAATGAGGTCGTTTAATTTGCACCTCGTGCTTCAAACGTTGCAATAACTCTGCGTAGTATTGACCAGTGATAGTCTTGCCTTTTAAAGGTAATCAATGTATATAATTCCTCTCGCATCCCAAAAAAAAGTGGCCATAACCTTGTTTGCCGATAAAATTGTTTTTGCCTTCTTTGGGGTTGGTTCCCCTTTTCCAACCCACTGTTTTGACTGTTCTTTATTTTCAGGAGTGTAGTGGTGGAGCCATGTCTCATCAACAGTTATGAATCGACGCAAAAATTCGTTTGGATTACGCCTATACAGCGCCCAATTGTCGGTAGAAATGGTTTTTCGAAGCAGTTTTTGGTCGAGCGGTAGCAAACGCGGCACCCACCTTCCACACAGCTTTTCCATGTTCAAATGGTTGTGCAAAATATTTCGCACACGTTCAGCTGACATCCTACAGGTCTCAGCTATCTCATGCACTTTCAACCTGCGGTCTTCCAACACTATTTCATGGATTTTTTCAATCATCTCTGAAGTTGTGACTTCAACGGGCCGTCCTGAGCGAGGCTCGTCAGAGGTGCTCACACGACCCATTGTAAATTCAGAAACCCACTGCTTAATAGTTGAATATGATGGGGAGGAGTCTCCTAGTGCTGAATCCATCTCTTCTTTTATTTGTTTTGGTGTAAAACCTTTCAAATGGAAGTATTTGATGACAGCACGTTTTTCCAATTTTTCCATTTTTACGAAAACAACGGAAGCGTCTCGCGCAATGTGCTCTCAAACGCAAACTAACGTAGCGATTGGGCTGAAACTGTACATACAAGCTCGGTAGGAATGGTACTGTAGGACGCCGCTCCAAAACTAGACCTAGTGGCACCATCTCTTGGTCAGGCCGGAAACTTTTCATCCCACCCTCGTATATTCAGGGTCTTGAAAAATACGAAATTAAAAGAAACGACTACGTACAACGATAGCTACTGCAATTACGGATAATGTGGTTTCCTTAAAATTGAACATCGGACAATTATAGCTAGAGTTATGATTGCGGCTAAATCGAGAAAAGTCGTTTCGAGAAAAACGCGATTGAAAGTTTTAGTATAAGTAAATCGTTACGCTACCTGCTCTCACTGGATCGTCTGTAACTTGGTCAATGTTCAATATTTTAACTTGAAGTGTTTTTCACATTTTCTTGGACATGTATACTTTGAGAAACTGAGAAAAAAATGATTTATTGCCCCATGACAGTCCCCCCTTAAGTTGGTTATTTATTTATTCATTAGACGTTCACTTCACAACGATAGAACGAAAAGCGAAAAATAAAAAATGCTTTTTCTCTCGAAAAGTAAAAAACATCGTAGAGCTGGATGTAAAAGTAAAAAACATCGTGGAGATGGGTGTGATCCGGTTACGTATTGATATGAGGCATCTAGATTTTCCTTTCTGACGTCACTTTTCGGACCACCCTGTATATACAAGGTGTTGGGAAGGTCGATGCGAAGCCTTAAGGGGGTGATAGGTCACCTCGTTAGGAACATATCTAACCTTCGTTACCTTAGTCCAAAGTCTAAGGATTTCGAGTTATCGTGCTAAGTATGATTTTTTGGAAAATTTCCCAAAATTAGGTACTAACTCGTTCATAATGTTCAAACAGACAATAATTGGTAACTCGGAACTTATTTGCGTCTTAGCTTAATGTGTATTCAATCTATAAACACCGATACAATCATCTGTATCCACACAAGTAACTCAATGGAACGCGTTGAATAGTTAAAAAGTAGTCAAAGAATAAAAATACCTCTTATGTTAATGCTATTTTTAAAAAAATAGCATTATGGGGTCTTCTCACTTTGCACGCTAAAAAGGCTATTTTCATGAATTTTTTGATAGGTTTAAATTATAGATATTGATTTAAAAGTTCTTACACTTTCGAAATACATTTTTTTTTAAGTTATGTATTTTATTTAACCCAAACAAACTTTAAACGCGTTTTTTTCGAAACAACGTTTTTCGACGGCTTGCTGATAAAATCTTCGAAACTACTGAACCGATCCTTACGAAATGTTAACCACATATCCTTTAGAACTATAGCTGTAGCGCATATCAAGGATTTTTAAAATTTTTTATATTTACTAATTTTTTTTGCCAAAAACGGTGAAAAACACGTTTTTTTTTTGTATTTTCGAAAAATGTCCGCCATTTTGTTATTTTTGCATATATCAAAAATCGTATGATATGCGCTATAAGCATTAACGTACTAAATCTAAAACCGTTTGATTTTTTTTGTTTCGGGTGAACCATCTCCGAGATTTCATCAACAGCGCAGACCTACAATTTTTTACGACATTCTTTTACTACCATTTTCGTCTATATATAGTTACTTAAATAAATTTGTTTAAAAAGTATTTCGAAAGTGTATTTATTAAGGGAAGGGTAGGGGTTTCAGCGTGGAAAAAAAAACACTTTTTTGCGATTTTTTTTTCATCTCTATGGATGGAGTAAATTTATCGAAACCTTTTGTACATTGTTAAGTGTCATTTCAAGAACATTCCGTGAAATTTGTACGCGAAAATATCCACAAACAAGCCGGTGACAAAGATTTTCCAAGAACGCCTTTGGAAAAGCACGATTTGCGGTGTTCACTGTATCTCAGCTAGAAATTATCCGAAATGAAGTAGCATTAAAATTTAGTCAAAGTATCATCAAATCCTCCCCCCAGCGGTCTTTGATAATTTTTTTTTTTCATTTCTAAATTTTTGGTGGTCATGTAAAGTGAATGGTGCTATTTTTCACGAAAAATTTCGCCATTTTGGGGGTGGAAAACTCCCTCAGTGTAAAAAAATCTCAAACTAACCGTTTGGGGGAGGTATTTAATATGTAGAAAGTGTGTACCAAGTTTGAAATAAATCGGTTATGTAGTTTTCAAATGGCAGTGAACACGGACTTTGAAAAAGTGGTTTCGAGAAAAACGCGTTTGAAGTTTAGAGAAGTCGGGACTACAGTGTCAAGGCGTTACCCCCACTTGTAGCGCAAAAAAAGACCTTTTTCATGAATTTTTTAAAGAAAACTACAAAACAAATTTTTAAAGAACACATCTTGAAGAACTTTCAGTAATTTTTGTATTGAAAAATATTACATTGTTTAGTGGCAAATGGCCGTCAATGAAATAATGTTTTTATATACACGGTTTGCGGTGGCCAACATTGCGGCGAAGTGGATCATCTGAAAAAAAAAATGCGCATGGATTTAGTCAAATATAAGTATAAACTAGTCTTTAATCGAAGGATTTTAAAAAATATTCATTTTTCACAAAATGGCGGACAGTCAAAGTTAATGGTTCGATTTTAACGAAAAAAACGGCCGTTTTTTGGCTATAAAACGGCCATTTTTTTCGAAAAAAAAAAATCGAACGATTAAAGACTACATTTTTATGTATTAAATAAGCCTGCAAAATTTCAAGAAGATCGGTTCATTAGTGTTCGAGTAATCTTGGTCACCGACTTCAGAAATGCCATTTTGAGAAAAACGCGTTTAAAGTTTCAATTTCCGGTCGTTTACACAACGGATTATTCTCTTTCAACGCTCATATCTCAGTCAATTTTGTTCGGATCGACTTGAAATTTTCAGAACATATTCTCAGATACTTATACTTCAAAAAAATGCAATAAAAAGAAAATCGATTTTTTCAAAATCGCAAGTGGGGGTAACCCCTTAAAGGAGCGGGACTAAATAGTCAATAATTTCGAGAGTTCAGCTCTGATTGACTTGAAATTTCGGGATTATATTCTTGAAATGTTTAACTATAAGAAAAGCCAAAAAAATCGATTTTTCAAAACTGCAAACCCGTACCCTCCCCTTAAGTGTAACAACTTTTATATGAATATCTATAAAATATATCTATCAAAAAATTCGTGAAAATACCCTTTTTTATCGTCTAAAGTGAGAAGACCCCTTAACATAAGAAGTAAACGGTTAGTCCCTAATTTTGGGAAATTTTCCAAAAATTAGATAGTTTTCCAAACTGGGATATTTTCCAAAAACTAGATAGATTAGATAGATTTTCCATGATAACTCGAAATTCTTAGACGTTGGACGAAGGTAACCTAAGTTAGATACATTCCTAAGGAGATGACCTATCAGCCCCTTAAGGCTTTGCATCGACCTTCCTAACACCCTGTATATGTATACGTGCGAAAGCTCAAGAAGTGTATTCGGGTCTCTAACCGCGCTCCTAATGCTGCCAAGGCTAATTCAATTAGTAACATTTTGCCAAGGATGCTCGCCCAAGTGCGACCATGTCCATTATATCGCCAAGGAAATGGAACGAGAGAAACGTACACGAACGTACGTAATTCGACTTTCCCGTTCTCAAGACTCCACGAAGCCCACGGGGAAGTCGATTTGCCGGGCTTCGCGAATTTATGGGGCTGGTATGAGCGTTGCTGGAGGGGACGACAATGGGCCCCATTTCGCATTGACATCGCGCGGAAATTAGGAAGCTCCTGATTATTGCGGAGTTCACAAACTCGATGAATGCCACACCGTGTGGTGGAATTAATCCCCGTGGAGAACTTCCCGAATGCGTCGAATTTTCCTGCATATGTTTTTTTTTTACTGCAGTATTGCGGGCTACAATTGGATTTTGATCGAAAAAGTTTCAAACGATGGGATCTTCTTAACATCGTTTTTTAACAGGTCTGCTTGGGGCCCACAAAACAGGACAACTTTCTATATTTTTTTTTTTAAGAGAAAAACGGGATGATGAGGTCGGGATTTTACCCACAATTGATGCATATCTTGCCGAGTTTGAGTTTTTATTAAGGGGTCACTTTAGATGCTAAAAAAAGGCCATTTTCGTGAATTTTTTTTGATAGGTTTATATTATAGATATTAATATAAAAGTTGTTACACTTAATAAATACTCTTTCGAAATACGCTTAAATTTTTATTTATTTATTTAAGTCAGTATTTATAGACGCAAATGGTAGTTAAAAAATGTCCTAAAAAAATTGTAGGTCTGCGCTGTTGATGAAATCTCGAAGATTGAATCATCCGAAATAAAAAAATCAAACGATTTTAGATTTTTAATATATGCGAAAATACCAAGTAGCGGACATTTTTCGAAAAGAGACGTGTTTTTTTCCGCCGTTTTTGGCAAAACAAATAGTAAATATCAAAATTTAAAAAAATCCAGGATATGCGCTGAAGCTATAGTTGTAAAGAATTTCTGATTAACATTTAATAAAGATCGGTTCAGTAGTTTCGAAGATTTTATCAACAGACCGTCGGAAAACGATGTCTCGAGAAAAACGCGTTTAAGGGGTTTATGGTTATGGTTTATTTATTATTAAGATTTATCTGACGATTTTTTAGGCAAATTATTTACTTTCCAAAAATTTGCCTCAAAAATCGTTAATAACAAATGAACTATGCAATATAAATAAAAAAATTATACGTACTTCCATAGACAATGTATTTTCCAAGATATATTCAACATTTCAAGTGATTCGGTTGAAAATTGTCTGAGTTATGTTTACGCCCAAATTAAAAAATTCAGTTTTGAGATAAACGCTGCACAGCCGTCATTTTGAAATTAATCGCTTCAAAAAAATGAATGTATACAGTCACTGATATGTATGATAAACACCCTTTTTTGTAATGTCGATTTATTTTGTAGTTTTTCTGAAAAAAAATCCGCAAAAAGCCTATTTTTTCGGCTTCTAGAGTTTGTTTGGGTTACACAAATACATTAATTTAAAAAAAATGTTTTTCGAAAGTATATTTATTAAGTGTAACAACTTTAAAATCAATATATATAATATAAACCTATCAAAAAAATTCGTGAAAATAGCCTTTTTTAGCGTCTAAAGTGAGAAGACCCCTTAATTGAAAAATATTGATAAACAGAGCAATTATTATTATTTAAACGAAATGCGCCGTTGTTGCATGACCAGTCGGTGTAGATCACTCTTAAAATTAGAGTTTCTTGAATAAAAAATAAAAACACGTAGTTTTAGTAAAAGAATAAAACTTCCGTATGACCGGGTACTTTTTCGAAATTTTGAAAATTACGAAAATAGCAAGCTGTAAAAAAAGCTCGATTTTCGGCTGAAAATGCTTTAGTTAATAGCTAGACGTGTTTGCTTGATCTCTTCGAAGGCACATTGCTGTAGAAAAAAAATTTAGTTCGATTGAGCCTCGTTACGAGCTGACTCCAGCACTTCCAGTGATGATGAGGTTTGCATCGTTGGAATGCAATGAAAATTCTTATTTTTATTCCTCTATTTTTGTTATTATTCGATTCGATTTGATATTTTTATTATTATTCGATTAATATTCTATTTTTAAATAAATATTTTTTGCCTAAAATAGAAACAAACTCCAACATCGTCACTTTCCATCACTACGATCCTCCTGTTGTACTCCTTGTAGTGTTTTTTTCACTCTGCTTGGCCTTTTAGGCCGAGTCCATCACCGCCGTTCTACATCACTCGCGAAAACTTCTCCAGAACTGAATAGTTCAACTATGAAGCTTAAATTAAATTCTTGTGGCACGTCCTCGGTCTGTTCCTTTCATCCGCTCTCTCGCCGCGTCCGTTCTCGTCTTTTTCCGCAACGCGAATTAAAATGAGCACCGTATTGTGCTCGGAAAGTAAAGATTATTGGCATAAATTTCCGGTGTACGAAACAATTCAAAATAGATTCGTGCGAAAGCAAAAAGTATACCAATTGACCCTGCCACTTCGATTGGCCAATCTTAATTAACTCACTCTCAATTTCCCAACTCATTCTCCATTGGCTAACTTTAAGGAACTCGCTTTTGATTCATTAACTCATCCTCCAACGGCCAGCCTTAATTAGCTCACTCTCAATTGCCCAACTCATTATTAATTGCTCCACCTTAATTAAGTAACTCTCCATTGCTAAACTCATTCTTGATTTATCGACCTTAATCAACTCAATCGTAATATCCTAACTCATTCTCGATTGGCCAACCAATTAAAGGAGACTTTGTCCTTGGAGTGCCATATTTCAGGTGTTTACATTTTATTTTTTTTAAAGGAAACGAGTAAAGCTTTTTGAGTGCGGTTTTTTTCTTGCTTTTATTCATGATATACAGAATGTTAAAAAAATTTTTTGTATAAAAAAAACCAAAATGGCGGCCGTTGCAGCTCCGCGAAAACAGATCCTCAAATCGCGGGAGGTAAACGGCTGACGTCACTGCCCGCTCTTTGTTGATCTGAAACACAAATTCAAAGCATATTATCAATCTGTGACCCTTTGGTCATGGAATGACGGATGGTTTTTCTTTTAGTACAGATTTCGGAAAATGGCGGCAATTTAAAGAAAAATCGAATTATCGCGTTTTTTTCGCATAAAAAGATAAATAATAAATGCAAAAATGTATCTATCGAAAAAACGATCCGTCATTCCGTGAAGACATATTTTTTTGAGTATGCTCTCCAAATTTCAGGTCGATATGTTAATTACAGCGGTCAGGAGAATGTCAGCCATTTTTAAAAACGTGTTTTCGATAAAAATGCGTTTAAAGTTTTGTAATGTGTTTACACAAATGTGTTTATAATAACCGCTAATCGGCAATGCCTGGTCCATAAAGGCATCCCTCCTCTTCTTCTAGCTGCTCATGTTGAGCCGCTAACATCTCCCGCTGCAATTTCAAGGACAAAGTCTCCGTTAACTTACATTCAATTGCCTAACACATCCTTCATTGCTCAACCCCAATTAACTCACTGTCAATTCTCGATTGTTTGACGTTTATAAACCCACTGTCAACTGCTGTACTTGTTGTCCATCGATCAGCCTTAATTACACTTTAGCTCAATATCGTAACTCATTCTCAAATGGTTGACCTTGATGAATGCACTCTAAATTGCTAAAGTTATTTTCGGTTGATCAACTTTAATTAACTCAACTTAATTTAACTCACAATTTCCTAATTCATTCACTATTGGTCAACCGCAATAAACTCGCCCATCAACACAGCTTACTCTTAATTAACTCACTTAACTCAATTAACTCACCGATTGATCCAACTCACGCTTAATGAACTCACTTAATTTACAAAACTTATTATGGAGTGTCTGACCTCAATTGAGTCACTCTCAATTGCTAAGCTCATTCTCGATTGATGAACCTTAATTAACTCAACCTTAATTCAATCACTCTCTATTGCCGAGCTTATTCTCGATTGATCAACCTTAACTAGGTCACTCGCAATTACTAAGCTCATTCTCGATTGACCAACGTTAATTAACTCCCTCAGTGAGCTCATTCCCGTTTGGTCAACCTTAATTAACTCTACCTTCATTAAGGGGTATTCTCACTTTAGACGCCAAAAAAAGACTATTTTCATGAATTTTTTTGATAGGTTTATATGATAGATATTGATATAAAAGTTGTTACAATTAATAAATACACTTTCGACATACATTTAAAAAAAATTGTTATGTATTTTTGTAACCCAAACAAACTTTAAGGGGCTATACCAGTGTGAACGCTGAAAATTTGGATCATTTTGGGGAATTTTTTGGAAGAAAAGTACTCAATTAAATGTTTCGGAAAATTAAGAATATATTTGGCTATACTTGACCTACTTTACATAATTTTTTTATAGAAAAATATTGACAGCCAAGCGACTAATGCGCTGCCTTCGGAGGCGCCAAAAAAAAAGTTCCTCCACTGCTGACATGATTCCGGCCGATTGAGTAGATGAAACCGAAAAAGAAAAAAAATTGTCGTAAATTGGGAGGTATTTCCTGTACAATGACGTCGGATTTTCGAAAAATATCAAAATCTAACAAAATGGCATAGTTATGAAAAAAAGTCTGTTTTCTTACTTATAAAATGGTCGTTTTTTTCAATGCCAAATTGTCAGTTTTAATCCAATCAAAAATATCCTACGTCATTGTAGACTATATATATTCAAGAGTACTTAGTTCAAATTTCAAGTCAATCGGATAATTGCTCTTTGAGTTACAATGTCAGCAAATTTGAAAAATCTCATATCGAGAAAAATGCGTTTCAAGATTTAACTATCGATTTTTGCGAGATAAAATGATATTTACCATAAAAACTGCTAAGTATAAACGTAAAGTATAAAGTATAGACTATAGAAGAACGCAAAAAAAAATCGATTTTTTAAAAGTGCCACACCGGTTTAGCGTTTAAACGCGTTTTTCTCGGAACAACATTTTTCGACGGCTTGTCGATAAAATCTTCAAAACTACTGAACCGATCCTTATGAAGTTTTACCCACACATTCTTTACAACTATAGCTATAGCTTATATCAAGGATTTTTTAAATTTTGATATTTACTAGTTTGTTTTGCCCAAAACAGTGAAAAAAACACGTTTTTTTATTTATTTTTTCGAAAAATGTGCGCCATTTTGTTATTTTTGCATATATCAAAAATTGTATGATACGCGCTATAGCTATTAACATACTGAATTTAAAACTTTTTTGTTTCGGATGATCCATCTCCGAGATTTCATCAATAGCGCAGACCTACAATTTTTTTAGGATATTTTTTCAACTACCATTCCCGTATATAAATAGTGACTTAAATAAATGAAATAAAAAATTTTAATGTATTTCGAAAGTGTATTTATTAAGTGTAACAACTTTCTCATCATGGCCTCGATCAACCTTAATTGACTCTCTCTCAATTCCCTAAATCATTGCCAGCTGTCGATCTTTAATTGACTCACTCGTAATTTCCTTACTCGTACTAAAATCATACTTTTCACGCCCGTCAACCCTCGATATTATGAAATTCTCACGAAAAAGAATTCGACGCATGACAAAATCGATAGTCTCGCGTGTTGAGTTAAAAATAGCACGAGAGTGCCATATACGCGATGAATGAAGCCTCGGAGATATCATTCGAAAAATAAGGGAAAATAGCAATATCCTTTTGACTTTGATTACATCCCATATTGTTGACTCGTCATCGATGTAACTCCATAAAAACAATAACAATCTGAAACGATTGAGGCATCGAAGTTTCGAGCTGGGATAAAATTGTGTCGAAGCAGTCAGCCGTTTATTCCCCGATATCGCGATTCGACGAACGAAGATATTGGATTTTCAGCCGAGTACTATCGTTAATTATTTGATCAACGAAGTGAAACTAATAGGCACGAACTGCGACACTTTGATACTGTAATATCAGGAATAACCCTCCCCCCTTTCTCCCCTCCCCTAGCATCGTAACGTTTCACTCCAATTCACTCCTGCGACCGTTTATATGAACGTCGACTTTTCTATTGCCCCCCCTTAACGTAAGCCGCAAAACTTTTCATCCATCCGTCGACCCTTGGAGGGGAGAAAAAGCCCTCGAAAGTTGCTCCCGTTTCCTCCCCAAAACTCGTCTCCCTCGATTTAATTCTCTTGACCTTCGACCTCCGCTGACGTACCATTATTCTTCGGCAATTCGCCCGCCCACGGCCCCCACTCTGCCCGCCTCGTGGAGGGGGAAGCACGTGGAGGGGGAAACACGTGGAGATAACTTTATCGCGATAATCGACGAGCGAACAAGCGAGCACCGGCACCAACCACTTCCGGAAACAAACCTTGCAATTTCACTGTCACGAAAAAACGAAAAGTTGAAGTTGGAGGGATTGTAAGGAAGATCTTCACGGTGATCGGGCTAAGATTGATGAGACGAAAGTTCGACGGGAAATTCCTTTCGACTGTGGACAAGAGCATACCCGCGGATCGAAACGAACGACCACCATTTTTCAACACACGAAGACTGTTTTATTGGAGATACTTCCGAGATTGGGTGCTTCTCGCATTTCACGAAGTGCTTGGCTCTTTCGGAAGTTGATTGTCGATTCGTAAAACGCCATCGGTCGTTGAAAAACGCCGGGGAATCTTGAGCCCGGAGTTTATATCGTTTATACAGGAGGGTATTCGATTCAATAGGATTTTCTTCGGAAATTTTTCGTTTCTTCGAATTAAGGGGTAAGGCCATTGTAGCGAGGAAAAAAAGAAGGTATTTCTTTTTTTCTTATATTTTGGGAATTTTTTTTTAGCGGGACAATGAGATAATTCAGAATTCTGAAAAAAGTCCTTTATTGTACATATCATAAACTGTATAAAATATTTTTTTCAAAATAATATAAAAGAAAATGCCGGCTGCACAGCTTTTCTTCGACGAAGCCTTTTTTTCATAGGCGCGCGGCCGGACCAACGGCACTTGCAATTTTCAATTTACAGTGAATGAAATTTTTTCTTTCGATTATACATGTGAATAGCCACAGAAATACGTAGGATTTTTTTGATATATCGATTTATGCAAAAACAGCGCGTTTTTTAAATAAAAGTTCAATTCTCCAACAATTCTCAAAAAAACATCGTCCGAAAATTGTTTATAAAAAAAACTATATAATATATCGAGAAAATCCTACGTACTTCTATGCAGAATGTAATTGTGAATATACAATTAAAATTCCAATCGGTCAAGATTTGTTCGGGTTATGAGTCCGGTCGACTTGAAAAATGTAGTTTCGAGAAAAACGCGTTTAAAGTTTTCGGTACGGATTGCATCGGACTGAGAGGGGCTGCGCCAAAATTCAAAATAGAAGTGTTTAGACATTTTTCCCCCCTTAATCCTTTGAGTATGTCATTTTTAAGATAATAAGGCATTTTTTGAGAAAAACATCGATTTTTTGAAATTTCTACAGTGAATTTACCCCTTAAACATCTACAGATATCACACAAAGTGCAACTATTTCGTCGCATTGAAAATGTCATCAGACTTTTCGGGTAATAAAAAACAGGCACATGGAAATAATACGAGTTGGTTTTTGTTATTTAAAAAATAAATATTCATACATTGAGGTATGTAATTTAATTTGTTTGGATTTGTTTTGGGTTTGCTTGGATTCGTCGTATAATAATTGTTATATAATTTTTGTAATATATTTGTTACGGTTTGGTTGGATTTGTTTGTATAATAATTTTTATATATTTTTTTGTAATTTATTTTTTTGAGTTTATTTGGATTTGTTTAGGTTTGTTTGTACAATAATTTCTATATCATTCTTTGTAATATATTTGTGATCTAAGTTGTAATATAATTTTTGAATTAATAACAAGATTAGAATTGGGTGAGGAGAGGGCATTTTGTAACCAATCACGGTTACTCAGCATGTTGCAGCTCCCCCCACAACAGAGTGGCAGTGGAGGGGGTCTTCTCACTTTAGACGCTAAAAAAAGGCTATTTTCATGATTTTTTTTATAGGTTTATGTTATAGATATTGATATAAAAGTTGTTACACTTAACAAATACACTTTCGAAATACATTTTTTCGAATTGTTAGTTATTTAAGTCACTATTTATAGATAAAAATGGTAGTTAAAAAAATGTCCGAAAAAAATTGTAGGTCTGCGCTGTTGATGAAATCTCGGAGATGGATCATCCGAAACAAAAAAATCAAACGGTTTTAGATTCAGTATGTTAATGGCTATAGCGCATATCATACGATTTTTGATATATGCAAAAATCACAAAGTGGCGGACAATAAAAAAAAAAGCGTATCTTTTCACCGTTTATGGCAAAAAAAATAGTAAAAATCTAAATTAAGTGAAACAATTTGTATATAAATATCTATAATATAAACCTATCAAAATAATTCATGAAAATAGCCTTTTTCAGCGTCTAAAGTGAGACCCCTTAAGTTCGTGTGACATCCAGCTAACTCAGACCCTTATACCCAGCCTACCTACAAAAACAGTCTGAAAAGCATTTTCAATGCTAAAAGAACAATTATTTTACGCAACTGATCGAAACAGTCGAAGCACATTCTTTACCGATTTAAAAAAATCAAATGGTCTGAGATAAAAAATTCAGCAGCCGAATAGAATCCTATCGACTCTAAAACAGCCATGACATCTGGAAAAAATTACGGCCTCTAAAAAAAATCATATCGACTAAAAAAATTCAATTGGCCCAAATAAAAGTCCTATCATCTCGAAAAAAAATCATGGCACCGAGAGGAAATCTTACTGACAGAAAACAAAAATCATTCCGATCCGACAAAAGTATCACAGCTTCAAAAAAAATCACACCACCCCGAACAAAAATCATTCGAACTCCAACAAAATCATGGTGACTAAAATAAACCCACACTAACACAAAAAAACTAATTCCGCCTTACAAAACCATGCCTTTAAAAAAAATCACACCAACTCGAAAAAATTCCGACCATAAACAAAAAAAATACTTACTAAAGAAAAATAACGTCCAAACCGAAATGGCGTCCATTTTTTTCGCCCCGATAACGCGTGTCTAAAAAACAATAATATCCGACTTTCTGATAACACATATTGGGGCCATTACGTATTCGTCGGGCGATACGATATAATGTACGTATGCTGACACAGTGTAGGATGTGCCGATATCATAGGAACAAAAGATCGATATATAATAGAGCACGAATCAGAATGATCGGTCGAGTGAGGCTTTCAATTCGAGCTTAATATTCTGAATACAATGGTTCGATATTTTCTACAATATATATGTATATATACATACATATATGTATATGGATATATATATATATATATATATATATATATATATATATATATATATATATATATATATATACACACACATATCTGTATGTGCATATCTCTATACATATGTATGAATGCGTATAAGTTCGATACATAATGCAGCAACAATACGATAGTACATAATATCGGGTACGTCTCGCCGAGCGATAACCTGAAAACGCATATTATACTTCCACTTGGAACGGCAAGCTGTTCCACGTTATATTCGCCCTGCCAACAATAAACTCCACATGGACGATATTTACCTGTGTATTCAAAAGCATAAATATACAATGCAACGACCGTGGCGAGCTTTCCTGGCTATCAGATATTCGTATACACGAATGGGAAAATACTCGGGTATCGTTTGCGCGCAACGAAAACGCGAGGCTATGCATGCTTTTTATTGCAAATCGGCGGTTATCAGCTTATATTGAAAGATACAGGGACGAAACGTCGTAAGGAACGAAACTATTTCACAATATCTTGGTATTCTAATATATTCGTTTAAATACTATATGTATATATATATATATATATATATATATATATATATATATATATATATATATATATAATATTTAAACGAATATATATAAACGAAAGTTAATTCTTTTTCATCGATATCATTTTCTTTGGCAAATTTGGGCTATGAGTATCGTTTGAACGTTTTTGAATATTTTTATTGCAAATATGCGACCTCAAGTTGCAAAAAAAAACAATACGAAAAATGATAAAAAAGAAAAAATAAAAAAAATCGTTGCATTCCAACGATGCAAACTACGTCATTATATATATATCAGAATATCATAATATCATAATATCATATATATACGTCATAATATAATAACGTAGTTTGCATCGTTGTAATGCAACGATTTTTTAAATTTTTTCGTTTTTATCATTTTTCGTAATGTTTTGTTTTTTGCAACTTGAGATCGCATATTTGCAATAAAAATATTCAAAAACGTTCAAACGATATTCATAGCCCAAATTTGCCAAAAAAAATGTTATCGATGAGAAAGAATTTACTTTCGTTTCGTTCTAACAATGCAAACTTCAAGATCGTATAATATATATTGATTCATAATTATATTAATTATGAATTATATATGTGTATATGTATATGAGGTATTCCAAGTGTTTTCGAACGGCCTAAAAGCCTGACCTTCTTCATTCTTTTTCAAAGTTGGTGATGTTTTTGTTTCATATATTTTGAGTACGTGGCATTTTTTTCAGATTTTTATCGGCTCGCTAACTCGGCTAACTCGGAGATAAGATTTTACACGTGATAAAATTTCGAACGATCGTCTCGTAGTGATCTTTTCGTCGTACGAAAAAATGTTCTGTACAAAAAAGATGCGTTTTTCTATGAACTATGTTGAAAAAACAATTCAAAATTTTCCAAGTACTACAACACTAAAGGAAAAGAAAAATCTTTAATTTTTTTATTTTTTTAACCCCAATGACTAGGTTGATCCAGCTGAAATTTAAACTGAATTTCCTGTTATTAGTGTAAAAGAACATGCGTAAGTTTCATTCTGGGCTGGGCTTGCGTTCAGTTGATGTCGTCGTCTTAAATTTAATGGGAAATTGTTTTTGTTGAATAACTCGGCCATTTACAATTTTTAGGTGAAAATGATAATAACTAAACTTGTAGGAAATCGAGTGTTTTACAACTTTGATCATTACAGTTTTTTCTCTACCACCGATATTTTTCGAATTAAACCAGAAAAAGCGGCGATTGCATTATCTCGTTTGTTTTTAACTTTAGGGCATAACCGAACATGAGCAAACTTGTAGAGAATGATATTTTGAGCAATTTTTGTTGCCACTTTTTTTCCCTAGAATCAATATTTAAGGTCGTACGCCAACGGTAAAAGAAAAGAGCGAATGGTTCGCGAAATATTTTCACGCTTCTCGTTTTATGTGTTTATTTATATGTCAAATTTTTTTAAGTAGAGAGTCAAATATTCAATTATACTATGCATGTACATTTATTTATATGCGTAAAATCTCATTTATTATTTAAAATGTAATAAATAATCAATAAAACTCGCGGACACTAGTGGGTCGGAGTTCGGCTCCGGCGGTTCTCCGAGTTGAGCAGCGTTGTGCATGGCCAATACTTGGAGCGGTGACCGCTTAGACGTACACCGGCTGGCGCATCAGCCAGTCAGCGAAAAGCCAATAATCCTGATACCTTGGTGTAGATACTTGGGTTAAAGTCTGTGCACCAGAGAATCAGAAGAATATAGTGCCGTCTATACCGGTACGGGTTTTCCACAGTTTCCCCGTGCCCACGGCAAATGCGGTATAGTATCGCTTAAGACGGCGTGGACCCAATGGAAATTCAGGTTAGATTAGCGAAGTGCGAGTGGGGAATGATAGGAATGGGTTCAATTGGGAAGGGTAATATCTAAAAACTCGCAAGGGTATACGTTGGAGGAATTAATTGAGACCTCAATACATAAATAGCAATAATAAATGAAATTCATATGCATATATATATATATATATATACGAGTTTTATTCCCATGCATATATTTATAATGCATTTATAACTTATGGGCATGCGTATTTATGTAGCAAATATTCTGAAACGATTTCGCTACTCAATATAAATACGAGTATTATTAGATATCGTTTTTATTTGTTAAAGCACATATGCCTAAAGTAAGGGGTATCAGAAATGAATAATTACCGAGACAAGCAACAACTCGTACCTGAAATGCTACATGTACAGGGTGTTCTAATCAATTGGATATATATATATATATATATATATATATATATATATATATATATATATATATATATATGTATGTATGTATGTATGTATGTATGTATGTATATATATATATATAATGCATTCCACGCCATTTCGCTCGGCCGTGACCCTGATCATTTTTTAAATTTTCTTTTATAAAATAGTATGCTATGCAAGGAGTATTTTCACAATTTTTTAATTTTTATCGCATATATTTCAGAAGTTACAATTTTTCAAAAAATCTCGATTTCAGAAAGTTCGGAAACGTTCTAACGCCGATATCTCTTAAATTGATCGATATATCGAAAAATGTCTATAGATCGATTTTTTCATACTAGTTCACACTTTCATTTAAAAAAAGAAAAAAAAATGTAATCATTATTGTCAACATTTTTTCAGCGTGTAAAGTGAAAACTATTTTTTTTAATGATTACCATTTTTTTTTTTCAAAAAATTCTCTAAAGTAATATAATGAATTATATGAATTTTAACGCTAGTCCTATTGTGGGCCCATTTCGCCTTGTATTTTTTAAAAAGAAGTTCAATTTTTTTTCACGAAAATTTCGAGTGTTTCGTATGAATTACTAATAATTATTATTACTAATAATACTCGTAAGTAATCATGATTGTACTTATTTACAATTTGTAATTGCAGTGATAATTTTACAATTAGTAGCCCGATCTAATATGTTGAAGAATGATTTTTCCATTACTTTCCTATAAGAAATAATAAAAATTATGCATTATAGGAGAATATATGAATGAAACACTAAGTACATATTTTTTCATCTTGAGAGAGTTAGATATTTACTTACTCACTCGTTTAAAAAGT